>JAPYYD010004889.1:0-12667 GCA_028551405.1 Uromys caudimaculatus | reverse complement strand
TCTGTTCCCGGGTTCTCAGGCCCGGGATCCCGGCAGATCCGGGCGGGTCTGGGCGAGAGGTGCTGCTCCCCTCAACCCCACTCACGGTCCTTCCAAGTTCCTGTGAGGCTTCCTCTCTATGGCGCTCCTTGGCTACCGACTCCCATATACAACATTTTTAAACTTTATTTAAGATTGATGTTTCTGCAGTTAGAAAAATGCCATACTAAGAAGACCAAAATTTTAGCTCTGAGTTGGAAAAAAGGAAAGGGTGCCCATTGCTTTCTAGAGAGCTGAGAAAGCATCATCCCATTCTCTCACACGTGAGGACTGTGTGCTGTAATTGACAATTAACTAAAGAATTGATCTGGGCATCTGGGATCCACATCCATTCCTACGTCAGTAATGGAAAGCCACAAAAAGCCTGTCCATTAGCCCACACGTGACTATCATGGTGAATATTGCATAGAAGTCTAATCACTGTTTTCTAAGACAGGCACACTACTATAGCAAGATATGAAAGGGCCAGGACTTGACCTCTGAACTTTGGGGATGATAGCATAGGGATCAATCTTTAATTTTGTGAGTTCAAGACAGGTTCAAGGGCCGTAGGGGTGGCTCAGTTGGTAAAGTGTTATCTGAGCTTGCATGGGAATCTGGGGTAGAGAAAGAGAGTAAGAAAGACACACATTGTTTTCTTTGCCTCTTTGCCCACATGTACATACCTGTGTGTGCACATAGTCCCTCACACAAATGCATACACACATAAAAGAAATAGCAAAATCAGTAGAGATTCAAAGAGTTATATAGAAAATTCCAGAATAGCCATCCACAGAGCAATGTCAGAAGCCCTCCATAAATAGCAGGAAGGAACATGCCTTAAGAGGGTTTCATTGTATATATAAATGCAAGGATATTTCTGAGTGTCGGATCTCAGGACATTTAGAAGTTTTGAAGGGGACTGGCCCAGCCTCAGGTGGTCCTTTTGTATATTTGTTCAAAATAACTTCCCCTTTACCTTTACAAAGGGCTTTCGTGATCCACTTTTTGCCTTTAAAATTTTAATATAAGTTATTTGTTTGTTAGCACATTCATGGTACAGTATGCATTTTGAGATCAGAGGACAACTTAGTGGAGTAAGTTCTCTCCTACTTCCTTGTCAAGACGAGGTCTTCCCTCTTATTTCTGTGGCCTGTGTACTCCAGGGTAGATCCACAGACTTCTGAGGAATGTGCCTGGCTCCATTTCCCATCTCATAGACAGTACCAGCGTTATAGATGTGTGCTACCTACCGTACAAGGCTTTTGGCATGTTGCATGGATCAAATTCATCATCAGGCTTGCACTTCCAGCATGTTTGCTTGCTGAGCCTTTCTTTTCAATGTTTTATTTCCTCTTAATGGTCTACTATTTTGCTTATACCCACTCCCTATACGATAGTGAACCGAATTCCCAACATCTGGTGTTTTTCATGCCAAAGAAAGCTCAAAGGATCAGAAAACAAATTCACATTCTCCTATACATTCTTCCAGCCTCGGAAGGCTTCAACTCAGCTTGAACTCAGACTGAAGAGGACTTCTGAGCATCCCAAGCCCTCACACTGAATTGAACCTTCTAGAAGGTCATCTTCGTGCCACGGCCAAAAGTTACCAAATGATTAGCGATGAATCACCAGTTTTATCATTTATTTTTGTACTGCCTGAAAAAACCCGTGGGGACAAACTTAAAACAAATAACCTGTGTTTCATGGATAGGGTCTTGGCACTTGGCTTGGATGGTTTTTTCTTACGCTTAGTTCAGCCAGAGAGATGAAGAGAGGGGTGTGCAAGTGAAGAAATCTGTGCTCCTGTCTGTGGTTTGAGTTTTCTTGCCAGTCCCATACCATGCTGCTTGAAGGTGTGCACAGCCCTGGAGATGATGCTTACCAAGGCATATTTATATGACCATGTAGATTACAGACAAATTAGGAAATGGTGCCAAATAATAAGATGGCTGTTGAGTTGTGGTAGATTTTCATTGTGTGCTTGAATGAGGTAGTGTGTGTGTGTGTGTGTGTGTGTGTGTGTGTGTGTGTGTGTGAGAGAGAGAGAGAGAGAGAGAGAGAGAGAGAGAGAGAGATATTAGCTATTTCTCAAGTCCTGTATACTTTGTTTATTTGACCAAGGTCCCTGACTGTTCTGGAAGTCACCAACTGTGCTAAGCTGGCTGGTCAGCAAACTGCAGGGACGCCTCTTCCTCTACCTCCATAGCACCATAGCATCTGGCTTTCAGCTAAAGGTTTTAGAGAGGCAACAGCAGTTTTCAAAGTGAAAATAGAGAGAGACTTAAGGATCATGTTTCCTGTTTTCCTAGGATCTTTGGGTGTTAAAGATAGAAAATGATTACTAATGTAATTCATTTGAATCCCGAAGGGACTAGTTCATTACAATGAAGCAGTCATAGCCTGGGTCTGCCTAACATATGATCCAAAATCTAACATGCTTTTCAGGTTTTGGAAATGCAGATATAATGCTCAAAAGGTTTTAGGCATAGAGACTGAGAAGACAGCTCAGTCTGGAAAGTATTCATCTTGTAATCATAAGGACTCAAGTTCAATCTCTACAACTGATATAAAAAGCAAAGCAAAGCAAAACAAAACACAATCCAACCATGATGGCACAAGCTGTTAATCCCAGCTCTGGAAAGATAGAGATAGGTGGATACTTGGGGATCTTTGGCCAAACAGCTTAGCTACTAGTGAAAGACTCTGTCTCAAAGCCAAACCAAAGCACCTAAACAAAAACAGAGGGTGGATGACACTGAAGGAGCAATAGGCAAGGTTGGTCTCTGACAACAACTTGCACACACAAACACACACACATTGAACAGGTATACACAGAGCATGTGCACATATACTATGCATACATACATAAGCATATAAAAATCTTCTGATTTTGGAGTGTTTCTGATTTTGAATTTTCAGAGAATCGTCTGGAAGGCTATGTGAATATTGAAAACCCTCTGAAGCAGTTTTGGTAAGGGATATCCAGCCTATGTAATCTCTCAGAACACGTCTCAGGATACAGTGACAGGTCACAAATCATATGAGCTAATTTTCAACTTGTCCCTGTAAGGTTTCAAGTCTAATTAAAGTCAATATCATATATACAATTTCTTTGGTTTTCTTTTTAAATGACTGAGGGTTCTGACTCCAGAGTGCATCCCTTAAAAAATGATATCCTCAACCTCCACTCCCAGACACTCCAACATGCCCATGATCGTTAGGATCAGAGGTGAGGAGCATATCTGTCCCAACACCGGGAGTAACTGGGACCAGCAGATCCAGGGACACAGGAACCCTGCCCAACCAGTGGCACAGGTTCCTTCCAGTCTGGGACAGTGTCCTGAGCAGACCTTGGGCACCAACTCCACAGTCAGTTCCACAACACCCAGAGGAAGCTCCACTCCCAGGCACTCTGACACGCCCAGGATCACAGGATCCCAGAATCACAGGATCCCAGAGACAGCTGGTCTCTGAGGAGTTCTAACACAACCAGGATCACAGGAAGGACAGGCTCCAGTCAGATATAGTGAGGGCAGGTAGCACTACAGATAACCAGATGGTGGGAGGCAAGCTCAAGAACATAAGCAACAGAAACCAAGATTACATGGCATTATTAGAACCCAATTCCCCCACCATAGCAAGTACTGGATACACCATCACACCAGAAAGGCAAGATTCGGATCTAAAATCACTTCTCATGATGATGATAAAGGACTTTAGGAAGAAAGACAGAACAATACAGGTAAACAGGTAGAAGCCCTTAAAGAGGAAACACAAAAATCCCTTAAAGAATTACAGGAAAACACAATCAAACAGGTAAAGGAAATGAACAAAACCATCCAGGATCTAAAAATAGAAATAGAAAAAATAAAGAAATCACAAAGGGAGACAACCCTGGAGTTAGAAAACCTAGGAAAGAAATCAGGAATCAGAGATGTAAGCATCACCCACAGAATACAAGAGATAGAAGAGAGAATCTCAGGTACAGAAGATACCATAGAAAACATTCACACAACAGTCAAAGAAAATGCAAAAAGCAAAAAGCTCCTAACCCAAAACATCCAGGAAATTCAGGACACAATGAGCAGACCAAACCCAAGGATAATAGGTATAGAAGAGAGTGAAGATTCCCAACTTAAAGGGCCAGTAAATATCTTCAACAAAATTATAGAAGAAAACTTCCCTAACCTAAAGAAAGAGATGCCCATGAACATACAAGAAGCCTACAGAACTCAAAATAGACTGGACCAGAAAAGAAATTCCTCCTGTCACATAATAATCAAAACACCAAATGCACTAAACAAAGAAAGAATAGTAAAATCAGTAAGGGAAAATATAAAAATATAAAATATAAAGACCTATCAGAATTATAGCAGACTTCTCACCAGAGACTATGAAAGCCAGAAGATCCTGGGCAGATGTGATGCAGACCCTAATAGAACACAAAGGCCAGCCCAGGCTGCTATACCCAGCAAAACTCTCAATTACCATAGACAGAGAAAACAAGATATTCCATGACAAAACCAAATTTACACAATATCTTTCCACAAGTCCAGCGCTACCAAGGATAATAGATTTGGAAAACACCAACACAAGGAGGGAAACTACACCTTAGAAAAAGCAAGAAAGTAATCTTTCAACAAACCCAAAAGAAGATAGCCACACAAACATAATTCCACCTCTAACAACAAAAATAACAGGAAGTAACAATCATTTTTCCTTAATATCTTTTAACATCATTGGACTCAATTCCTCAATAAAAAGCCATAGACTAACAGACTGGATATGTAAACAGGACCCAGCATTTTGCTGCATACAGGAAACGTACCTCATTGACAAAGATAGACACTACCTCAGAGTAAAAGGTTGGAAAACAATTTTCCAAGCAAATGGTCCCAAGAAACAAGCTGGAGTAGCCATTCTAATATCAAATAAAATCAACCTTCAACCAAAAGTTATCAAAAAAGATAAGGAAGGATACTTCATACTGGTCAAAGGAAAAATCTACCAAGATGTTCTGTCAATTCTGAACTTCTATGCTTTAAAAATCGCAGGCAGTATAATAATAATAAATTTTTAAAATACACAAATATGGCACAGTTCCAGTAAGTGACCACATTCAGAAGGATAGATAGGACTCAAGGGATTGTTTTCTAAAGCATTCTTAAACAGTGATTATAATTGAAATGATTATAATTTTATAGAATTTTACCAAAGTCCATTGGTACAATTTTATTTGTTGCTAATACTTTGAATTCTTTTATTTTCTACATCTATGGTTTAACTATTTAAAAACTTAAATGTCCTGAAAAAAAAATCCTACACTTCATTCTTTACAGAAATTGTCACAACAGAACTAGAAATATTTAAGGGGTAACTTCAGCAAGTGTTATAGGTATCTGATGAGTCTCAGTGTAATGGCCTGGGTAAACACAAAGGAATGTTGCTCTTTGCTCAGAGTGAAGCTAACATTTCTTCAAGGGAGAAAATTGGAGGTATTTGAATTTTATGTTCACATTAGGGAGGTGAGTCCTGTATATTTTAGAAGACTAGTATTTATTTTCTCTGAATTTAGTCAGGAGTTGTCAACTTATTTCTAGTTGAGTGTGACAGTAGTAAGGTTTTCAAAGTCTATTGAAAACAACTAACATTAAACATGTGATTTATAAGATTAGGTTATATGTGCTATTTTGACTGAAGTCAACTTTCCTTTGTCATTTCAAAGTAAAAAAAAAAAAAAGATTGGCCTATAAAACTGTAAGAATTGATCTGTCAGAAATAATTTCCAATTGCATAAGGTTTTTACAAAGTGATTTGATTTATTTTAATCATATTTATAATGTGAAAGTATAAGATCATGATAATATTGGCTGCTAAAGCTTTAGCCTAAAAAATAGCATTTTAATTATTATAGAAATGTCTACAAGTAATTTCATAATTTATTAATTATATATTTCATTTTTGACATGTTTCTCATAATTCACCATTGTATATAATACTGTGATAGATATCCCACAGTACATACATATTTTTGTCAACATAAATTCCTAGAAATAAGTTTACTAGATAAAATTTTATGCACAATTTATACTTTGGTACTTGTTGGTAAACTGTTCATTAGAAGTGCTGTGTTGATTTGTACTGTTATATGGAACATTTCTCTAAAATTTTCTTACAATTAAATTTTATTGTTAAAAAAAAGAGAAAGAAATGGTTCCCTCGCTTTTATACACAATACAGCTTGTAACCAACCACAGATATTCTGCTCCCTATTCATTAATTGCTAATTAATACTTCTGATGTACTCATTCACAAGGATTTAGTTACCAAAAGTTAATTGGTTAAGATTGATTCAGTGGTTAAGAGCGTTGGGTGCTCTTCCAAAGGACCTGGGTTCAATCCCCAGCACCCACATAGCAGCTCATAACTGTCTGGAACTCCAGTTCTAAGGGATCCTACACCATATCGCAGACATGCCTGCGGCCAAAAGACAATGGCACATAAATATAAATAAATGAATCAGTGTTTTAAAAAGAATATAGTAAAAAATAAAAAGATTGGTTATCTAGTAAAATGTAATTGACTGCCATAAACAGTGTTGTACTGGCTTCACGGATGACACCTTGGTTTGCTTCAGATGCCTAAGTATACGTCGTTAAGTATCTGCAGAAACCTTCTGTCCCTACCCACAGCTGCAATGTCAGCAGTTTCCCGAACTGAGTAAAGAAATGAACTCTGATTATGGAAGTCAAACATCCCTTGAATGTTTCCCCCCAAATCAGCAAGAAACCAAGCAGGTCTGTAAATCTAACCCTTCTAGTCCCAATGGGTACAGTCTCCAGTTCATCCTTCTGAGTCTTCAGATCCACCTTGCTCTCTCTCTCTCTCTCTCTCTCTCTCTCTCTCTCTCTCTCTCTCTCTCTGTGTGTGTGTGTGTGTGTCTACATGTGTCTGAGTGTGCATGTCTGTGTTCTGGTGAGGGGGTGAGTGTACATGTCAATGTGGTTTGTGAACATGTGCATGTACGTGAGTATGTGCTTATGTGTATGGAGACCAGTGGCTGACAATGATGTCTTCCTCCACTGCCTTCTGCCTTATTTTTTATATAAGGTCCCTCAGTGAGTCTGAAGCTCACCAGTTAGTACAACTGTCCAGGAACTCCAAGGGTCCTCTTGTCTCTACCCTCCCAGCTCGTACCTCCACACCCAGATTTTTACCAAATTCAGACCTCCACACTATCCTGGCAGACATTTCTAAGCAAGGTGTCTCCCAGCACATAAATGGGGATTTTTGTATCGAAGTTAAATGTTTAAAAGCCCCGTAGGAGACATTACTCAAAACCTTTCCTTCCTACCATCATTCTACACAGGACCTCCATTCCCTGCTTGTCCCTTGGCTGCTCTTGACCTCTCCAATAAGGTCACTTCCTTCATTCCTGAAGTCTGTGCCAGAGGAGACTCCTCAGCTCAATCATTTTAGAGAAGTCCTTTCAGAAATGCCTGTATCCTGTTCTGAGAAAAGAAAGCACACCCATCTTGTAAAGCAGATACCCCCAGTATGTTCATTGTGTCAGGAAAGGAAGATTCTGAGTGCATTACTTTGCAGGATTCCCTCAGGTCCTGCTGTTGACCAGCCGCAGTGCATCCCTGATGTTCAGGGATGAGGAGTGCTCAAGTGTCCTGTGTCCTGAGAGCTGGGATTTTTGTTTTCAAAGAGTCATCTGGCTTTTGTTCTAACTTCAGCTTTGAAATGATTAGTCTTCTGTGTCCCACGTCATCCTGTGAAACTTCTGGAGGTTGTCAACAGTGACAGGTATAAGAGTTTGCATTTAGAGACCAATAGGAGACAAATGGGGCGGTGGGAATAGGTGAGAGAGTGAGCCAAGGCCAGAGATGTAATTGGTGACCTGGGAAGACTGAAGCCTGCTGGAACACTGAATGACCCAACCCTTGAACTCATTAGCAAGGCACCTTTAGCAGCCATGTTCACAAAGACAGATATGAACTTGACATCTGTCTAGGGCAAGACCAAGTCAACTCATTGAAAATTCCAAGCAGGCTTGGTCCTGTGAACTTTGTTCTTCCGACAGCCATTTCATTATTTTATGAGTTCTTACAATACTCTGAGATGGGAAAAAATAACTTGCCTCAGAAGTACAGTATCCAACACTTTGTTAAGTTGCAATCTTTTTGTGAACTACAGGAAACTAATAGCACTTTAAAGAAACTACAGAAAGATGCATCAGCACTTTCAATACAATCCTGGCTTCCCATGGTAGATGGCTTCTGAAGGAATTTGCTTGAGAGTGAAACTCTGGCATCTGCCTGAGCCCCTGCCTGTCCACAGTCATTCATCTGTTCTTACACAGGACACCTTCATGTCCCCCACATTGGCCATCTGGGGTCTTTAGAAATTAAAAAGAAAATATTGTTATTAGCAAGTGGGTTCTGAGTTTGTCTATGCATATAGCCCTCCGAAAACCTAGGAATTCAAAGAGTCTGGTGTACAGTTTGTGGTCTGACAACACTGTGTGCTAATGGGGAACTAAAGGAGGGGATAGATGCCAGAAAAGTCCAGTCCAGTGGCACCAGACATAGAGTTTCTACACTTAGTTTGTACCACAAATTTGTCCTCAGTCCTATCACCTGCAACTGCCACTAAGCCTTTTTAGAGACCTAACAGAAACATCCAGACTTGGGAGGTGGAGATCTTTGAAGGAAAAGCTGATAGTCTATCTTCCTTTGCTGTGTCTGTATATGCTCATGTATGTGTGAGTGCACATATGTACATAAACATGTGGAGGCCCAAAGTTTGATCTCAGATATATTCCTCAGTGGCTCTCCACTTTTCCATTCTTATGAAGATGGGACCTGAGCTTCACTCCATTTAGGATATCCTGTGAAGACTGAAACCCCCTTTTTGTTTATATATTGCTTTGATAAACTCCTGTGACCAGAGCAATTTACAAAAGGAAGAGTTAACTTGGGCTTACAGTTACAGAGAAGTGAAAGTTCATTTGGCAAGCAGGCATAGCAGCAAGTGGCAGGCATGGCAGCAGGGGCTGAAAGATGAGAGCTCACTTCTCAACCCAAAGAGTATGAAGCAGAGAGCATGACCTGGCAGTGTGGCAAGACTAGTTACACACACAGCCCAGCCCCCGTGGTATACGTTGTCCCCACCACCCAAAGGTTCTCCAACCTTCCTAAAATGGCACCACCAACTGAGAGCAAGTGTTGGAATTTTCGAGCCAATGGCGGATATGTCTCGTTTAAACAGCCACAGCTTCCTAACTTACCAAACCAAGTACTAAATCTTCCAGGTCCTAGAAAACCCGCCTTCCTTTTGTTTTTACCTCTGTAATGAAAAGTCCACAGTATGCTACTACTTACAATGAAGAGGTTTAAGAAGGAGGGTGGGGCATATTGGAGTTTGGGTACTAACTGATGGCTAAATGAGATTGTGTACAACACTTACAGATGCCTCTCTGGTCTGTCCTAACCTGTAATCAGCATACCAAGCGTTTGACCCAGGATACTATTTACTATCCCATTCCTTTCTATCCTGCGGTATGATGGTGCCAGACTAAATTCCAGAGATTGGTTAAAAACAAAACTTTAATGTGGCAGCCTACAGCTTGAGCCCCGTCTTGTGCAGAGACCCCACTAGTTGGCTGCCCTACTGCAAGGCACTGTGCCATGAAACGCTGGAGACATGGCAGCTGGTAAACGCAAAGATTGTCATAGTTATTCCATCCCACACTGGGTTCAAAGCAGTGCTTTGCACCTCCTGCCCACTCCTAGACTGACAAGAGGCTCATAAGACGAGAACAAGGACATTTCATTCTGAGATTCTTACCATACGATCAGAAACCAAAAATTCTATATGACGATCATATTTTAGAGACTATCTCATTAGCTTTCATAAACCACTTTTGCATCTTAGAAATTAAATAAGAAGTAAATTTTGTCAGAAATGTCCTAGATAAACTTCTTATGAAGATAAGATATAATTTACTGAATGTGTCATATACATGGTAAATATATGTGTGTGTGTGTGTGTGTGTATGTATGCATGTCTAATTGAGGAAGACACCAGACATTGACCTCTAGACTTGACACACACACAAGTACACAGACACATACATACACACAAACACACAAACACAATAGGTTGTGATGAGTTTTGTCACTGCATAAAATACTAAGGGCAGAGTAGCCCTACCCCTTCTCAGTAAGGTGTCTAGGAAACACATATTGCACGGCTATTGCTGCTCTGACCACTAGGTACGTTTGGATTAGCCTATCTTCACTGTCCAATCTAGAGGCCAAGGGTTGAGCTGCCGAGTGGTGATAATTCATGCAGGAGACACACCATCCCCTTTGTCACAACAGCACTCCAGACTGTTACGTGTGCTCATTACTCACTTTATTTCAGTTAATAAACTTCACCTAATTGAAGCTGTATGAGTCCCAGACTGAAATAAAGATAATCAAAAATAATCGTCGGTCTCTAATGGTGGCTCCTTTTCCTCTCATCACTCTGGAGACCCATCTAGTGTGCATGGGCATGCAACTGTGGCCACCCACCATGGACCATTGTGTGTGGGGGGGACAGTTTCATATTCAATTAAAGCTCGTCTTCAAGCAATTCACTGGGTATTTAATACACTGTTCTCAAATGTGTCATTTTCCTTTATATTATTATTAAATGTTATTAATTATCATCATTATTATTATTGTGTGTGTGTGTATCCACAGTGTCGGGGGCGGGAGCATGTAGGCCGTAGTGGGCATGTGGGGGACAGAGGACAACTCTATGGAGTTGTTTTCTCTCCTTCTACCTTTGCATGGGCACATGCAGGTCACCAAGCTTCCAAAACAAGTAAAAGCCTCTGCCCACTGAGCCACCTCACCTGCCCTGGCCTTTATCTAAACTAAATAGTTCCCTCAGGGTGCCTCCTTTCCTCCAGATCACATCCAAACAACAACCATCTTCTTATCTTCTTCTGTCAGTAAAGCTCAGGGATTGGCCTTTAAGTCTCTAACTTTCCTCTGTCTTTCTCTGTCAGAATCGAACTGCCAGATGAGAACACTGGACAGCGGGATTGGGACCTTCCCCCTCTCCGACTCAGGAAACCGCTTAATGGGGCGATACATATGCCAGCAGGACTCCCCAGAGGACACCGGTCCCCTCCTGCCTCTCCAGTCACCCCCTTCCATGGCATCCTCTGCCAGAGCCCAAACCCTTGACCGTGAAGTGCCTTCCTCCACAGACAGCCAGAGCTCCTCGGAGTCCACGATCATCCATTCCGTATCTGACCCCAGCATGATGGCCAGAGGAATGAGAGCCTCACAGGGTCACCTTCCCAAGCCCGCCTCCTCAGGTAAAGCGCCTTCTTCTTTTCTATGAGATTGTGTGTCCCTCCCTCCCCACAAGAGCATGTTTGCAGATGTACCTGTGAAACTATACAGCAGAAGAAAAGTCACTCAGTGCCCTCTGCCCCACTGAAACTCAGACTCATGTTAACCTCTGCACACCCTCAACCAAACAGTGAAACAACACCTGTAAGACTTATCAAGGACTTGGGAGATAGCTCAGTGGGAAAAGTACTTGAGTTCACAAACACTAGAACTCCAGTACAGTTCCTAGAATCATGTCTGTAATCTCAGTGCAGGAACATTAGAAAAGGCCAATCCCCAGGGCTTGCTGACCAGCCAGTCAGGACAAATCAGCTAAGTCCAAGAGAGTGAGAGATCTTCTGCAAGGTGCCTGAAGAACAATAGCCAGAGTTTCTGTCTATTCTCCATACAAGAGAGTACACACACCTGTGTGCATAAAAACACACACACACACACACACACAACACAAGGCATGTACAACCCCCCAATATGAACATGTACATACTCAAAAACATACATTCATATTCTAATTGACAAAATGACATTATCAACTTTTAATGTTATGTTAAGGAGTGAGCCTTCATAGGAGGAAACAGCATACCAATAAACTGCAGCGTAAATTGGTGAAGAAGTAAATCATGCAGTGTATGTTCATGGGATTTTATCCTGAAAAATAACTCCTCATAGAATATATTGCATATAGGGATGGAGAGGTGACTCCGCAATTGAGAGTGTAGACTGTTCTTGAAGAGGACCTGAGTTCAGTTCCCAGCACCTTCACTGGGCAGCTCACAACTGTCTGTAACTACAGCTCCAGGGGATCCAATGCCCTCTTTTGACCCCTGCAGGTACTGCACTCATGTGTGCATACCTGCACAGAGACACGTCTATATGCATAATTAAAACCAAAAGAAATCCTTTTTAAAAGGATATATTGAATATAGAACAACATTTTAGCCCCAGTACATTGATGTTCCAGAAATGTGTGCCCTCTACCCAGAAACTGTAAGCCTCCTGACATATTTCTACCTCATTGCTGTCCATTCACAAGCTGCTGAACTATAAAGACTCGGCTTGATTGATCAGCAGCAGATTGTGTGTTGACTGCAGAGGAAAGCAGCTCTCCTTTCCATGGAGACTTGCCTGCAGTCTGTGCAAAGAAGCTTTTATGATAAAAGACAAGGCCATGCTGAGGGTCAAAGGGTTTTTTTCTTTTTTTTTTTTTTTTTTTTTTTTTTTTTTTTTTT
>JAPYYD010004888.1:0-12670 GCA_028551405.1 Uromys caudimaculatus | reverse complement strand
TATCAATGAGCTTGTGCTCCTCTTTCTAGGGGGTGCAGTCATCTTAATCCCACTTTTGCTCATCCTTGTGTCTTATATCCTCATTGTGTCAGCTATCCTCAGGGTCCCTTCTGCCCAGGGAAGGCACAAGGCCTTTTCTACCTGTGGGTCCCATCTTTCTGTTGTGGCCCTGTTCTTTGGGACAGTGATAAGGGCTTATCTATGTCCCTCATCCTCTTCCTCTAACTCAGTGGTAGAGGACACAGCAGCTGCTGTCATGTATACAGTGGTGACTCCCCTGCTGAACCCCTTCATCTACAGCCTGAGGAACAAAGACATGAAAGGAGCACTGGCCAGAATTCTCAAGGGCAAAATCTCCTTCTCCTGGGCCCAGGGACTTCTGCAGAGAAAGTGAAGATGTTCTCAATCTGCTCTGCTAAGGATCTTTCAGAAATGTCTCCTTCAAGTGTTTCCTTCTGAACTCCACATGTGCTTTGTCACAGCCCATTCCCTGACTCCTCACTTCAAATTTCTTAGATTTGAGGAACAAGAAAATGTCTCTTTAGGCTTTGATTTGTTATGAATGGCTTCTTTGTTCATTTATTTTGTAATCATGTGCCCCCAGAATGATGGTTTAGTCAATGACAGGTGGTGTACCAAACAACTGTTTTTATGGGGACAATTATGCTAGAGCTGAAGACTCTTTTTTTTTTGTCCAAAAGAAAATGAAGATCTTGAAGAATATCAGCCACAATGTATTTTGCTCATATCCACCCTCCCCCATCCACTTTCTCCTATGTTCCTCCACATTCCATTCTCAAATGCATGTCCTCTTCATCTATTGCATACACACTTATACATGTACTCACACGTATGTATCGCCTACTGACTCAAACTAACGTCCCCACGTACACAAGGGGTTTTGATTGAATCTGGGATGTTGGCAACCTACCACAGTTGCTTTCCATAAAGAAAATTGATTCTCCCTCATTAGCAGCAGCTGATTGCATGTAGCTCCTAAACTGTGAGTAGGACCTGGTATGGCCTTGTGCAGGTAACTATAGCTGTTGAAGGCTCATGAGTATAACATCCCTGTCATGTCCAAAAGACATTGTTTTGCAGCATTCCCCCAGGTTCTCTGGCCCTTACACTCTTTCCATCCTCTCTTTCACAGTGATTCTTACCCTCTTCTGACCTTGTGTTTTATTGTCATTATAAACACATTGCTCCCCTTTTTTTATTAATCATTTTATTCATTTACATTTCAAATGTTATTTCCCCTTCCCAGTTTTGTTTCCCCTCTGCAAAACCCCCCATGTCATCCCTCCTCCCCTTTGCCTCTATGAGGGTACTCGTCCACCCACTAACCCCACTCCTGCCTCACTGATCTAGCATCACCCTACACTGGGCATCAAGCCTCCACAGGACCAAGGGCCTCCCCTCCCATTGATGCCAGATAAAGCCATCCTTTGTTACATATGGAGCTGGTGCCATCGATCCCTCCATGTATACTCTTTGGTTGGTGGCTTAGTCCTTGAGAGCTCTAGGTGGTCTGGTTAGCTGATATTCTTCCTCCTATGGGGTTGCAATCCCCTTCAGTTACTTCAGTCCTTCCCCTGGTGACACTGGTATAAACAACCCCAGTGCAGAGCCCATGTCTGAAAGTAGAGCACATGTAGTTATACATACACAGAGCACTGATGGTGGTGATAAAAGACTAGGTGGTAACTGTCTATGTATTCACTATACCACTTGTCATCATTTTAGAGTAAACTCCTTCCACTTGCAAAAGGTTATGTTAAACAATGTTCTTTGTTCTGCTACGAGCAGATTTGTATCTTGTGTTTACAAAGTTCCTGACTACATCCAGAGGATATTGAGTGGATGACCTGAACCATTCATATTTATGTCTGTACACACTATGAATTTCTTGCAATGACGGTACTGTCTGATGATAGTTTTCAGAATCTGTCCTCCGTTTTGAGATATGTGTGACTGTCCCCTTTATATCTTTTCTCATGGAGAACTGTATCTTTCAGGATTCATAATTCTAAAAGTCTGGATAGCACTTTAGAACAGGAGTATTTTTATATAATTTAATTCATTGTTATTTACTAATATATTTTATCATATATAATAAAATCTATAAATTGTATAATAATATAAATTAACTAGATCAAATTAATTAATTTAAATTGTTTAAAATTTAAGAATAAAAATAAAAGTTTAAAAAATGTTTAAACTTTACTTCAAGGAACAAATAAGAAAAGAAATTAAATATAAGAAAAATGAAGACACACCATACCAAAACTTATAGGACACAATGAAAGCAGTGGTAAGAGGAAAATTCATAGCTCTACGTGCCTCCAAAAAGAAACTAGAGAGAGACTACACTAGCAGCTTGACAGCACACCTGAAAGCCCTAGAACAAAAAGAAGCAAATATAATTGATTTCAAGGCTGAAATCAACCAAGTAGAAACAAAAAGAACTATACAAAGCATCAACAAAACCAGGATCTAGTTCTTTCAGAAAATCAACGAGATAGATAAACCTTAAGCCAGACTAACCAGAGGGCACAGAGACAGTATCCAAATTAATAAAAGCAGAAATGAAAAGGGAGACATAACAATGGAAACCATAGCAATTCAAAAAATCATCAGATCCTACAACAAAGCTTATACTCAACAAAATTGGAAAATCTGGATGAAATGGGCAATTTTCTAGACAGATACCAGGTGCCAAAGTTAAAACAGGATCAGATAAAACATCTAAACAGTCCCATAATCTCTAAAGAAATAGAAGCAGTCATTAGTAGTCTCCCAACCAAAAAAAAAAAAAAAAAAACCCAGGACCAGATGGGTTTAGTGGAGAATTCTATCAGACCTTCAAAGAAGACCTATTACCAATACTCTTCAAACTATTCTACAAAATAGAAACAGAAGGAACACTACCCAATTCATTCTATGAACCCACAATTACACTTATACCTAAAACACACAAAGACCAAACAAAGAAAGAGAACTTCAGACCAATTCCCCTTATGAACATTGATGCAAAAATACTCAATAAAATTCTTGCCAACCAAATCCAAGAGCATATCAAAATGATCATTCACCATGATAAAGTAGGCTTCATCCCAGGGATGCTGGGATGGTTCAATATATGGAAATCCATCAATGTAATCCACTACATAAACAAACTCAAAGAAAAAAACCACATGATCATTTCATTAGATGCTGAAAAAGCATTTGACATAATTCAACATCCCTTCATGTTAAAACTCTTGGAAAGATCAGGAATTCAAGGCCCATACCTAAACATAGTAAAAGCAATATACAGCAAACCAGCAACCAACATCAAACTAAATGGAAAGAAATTTGAGGCAATCCCACTAAAATCAGGGACTAGACAAGGCTGCCCCCTCTCTCCCTATCTATTCAATATAGTATTTGAAGTTGTAGCTAGAGCAATTAGGCAACAAAAGGAGGTCAAAGGGATACAAATTGGAAAGGAAGAAGTCAAAATATCACTATTTGCAGATGATATGATCATATACTTAAGTGACCCCAAAAATTCCACCAAAGAACTCCTAAAGGTGATAAACAACTTCAGCAAAGTGCCTGGATATAAAATTAACTCAAACAAATCAGTAGCCTTCCTCTACTCAAAGGATAGTCAGGCTGAAAAAGAAATTAGGGAAATGACACCCTTTACAGTAGTCACAAATAATATTACATACCTTGGTGTGCCTCTAACCAAGCAAGTGAAAGATCTGTATGAATGACAAGAACTTCAAGTCCCTGAAGAAAGAAATCAAAGGAGATCTCAGAAGATGGAAAGATCTCCCATGCTCATGAATTGCCAGGATTAATATAGTAAAAATGGCCATCTTGCCAAAAGCAATCTACAAATTCAATGCAATCCCCATCAAAATTCCAAATCAATTCTTCATAGAGTTAGAAAGACCAATTTGCAATTCATTTTTAATAACAAAATACTCAAGATAGGGAAAACTATTCTCAGCAACAAAAGAACTTCTGGGGGAATCATCATCCCGGATATCAAGCTGTATTACAGAGCAATAGTAATAAAAACTGTATGGTATTGGTACAAAGACAGGCAGGAAGATCAATGGAATAGAATTGAAGACACAGAAATGAATCCACACACCTATGGTCACTTGATATTTGACAAAGGAGCTAAAACTATCCAGTGGGGAAAAGACAGCATTTTCAACAAATGTCAGCATGTAGAAAGATGCAAATCAACCCATTCTTATCTCCTTGTACAAAGCTCAAGTCCAAGTGGATCAAGGACCTCCACATAAAACCAGATACACTGAAACTTGTAGAGGAGAAAGTGGGGAAAAGCCTTGAACACATGGGTACAGGGGAAAAGTTCCTGAACAGAATACCAATGGCTTATGCTCTAAGATGAAGAAGCAACAAATGGAACCTCACAAAATTGCAAACCTTCTTTAAGGCAAAGGACACTAAATAGGAAAAAACGACAACCAACAGATTGGGAAAAGATCTGTACCAATCCTACATCTGATAGAGGGCTAATATCTAATATACACAAAGAACTTAAGAAGTTAGACTTCAGAGAATCAAATAACCCTGATAAAAAATGGGATACAGAGCTAAACAAAGAATTTTCAACTGAGGAATATCAAAGGGCTGAGAAGCACCTAAAGAAATGTTCAACATCCTTAGTCATCAGGAAAATGCAAATCAAAACAACCCTGAGATTCCACCTCACACCAGTCACAATGGCTAAGATTAAAAACTCAGGTGACAGCAGATAATGGCAAGAATGTGGAGAAAGTGGAATACTCCTCCATTGTTGGTGGGATTGCAAGCTGGTACAACCACTCTGGAAATCAGTCTGGTGGTTCCTCAGAAAATTAGACATAGTATTATCTGAGTACCCAGCTATACCACTCCTGGGCATATACCCAAGAGATTCCCCAACATATAAGAAGGACACATGTTCCACTATGTCCACAGCAGCCTTATTTATAATAGCCAGAAGCTGCAAAGAACCCAGATGTCCTTCAACAAAGAAATGGATACAGAAATGTGGTACATTTACACAATGGAATACTATTCAGCTATTAAAAATGATGAATTCATGAAATTCTTAGCCAAATGGATGGAACTAGAAAATATCATCCTGAGTGAAGTAACCCAATCACAAAAGAACACACATGGTATGCACTCACTGATAAGTGGATATTAGCCCAAAAGCTCAGAATACCCAAGATACAATTCACAGACCACATGAAGCACAAGAAGAAGGAAGACCAAAGTATGAGTGGGAAAAAAATACTCATGGGAGCAAATATGGAGACAAAATGTAGAGCAGAGAAAGAAAAGTCACCCAGAGACTGTCCCACCTGGGGAATCATCCCATATACAGTCACCAAGTCCTGACACTATTGTGGATGCCAAGAAATGCTTGCTGAAAGGAGCCTAATATAGCTGTCTCCTGAGAGGTCCTGCCAGAGCCTTACAAATACAGAGGAGGATGCTCGAAGCCAACCATTGGTCTGAGCACAGTCCTCAAAGGAGGAGTTAGAGAAAGGACTGAAGGAGCTGAAAGGGTTTGCAACCCCATAGGAAGAATAACAATTCAACCAACCAGACCCCCCAGAGCTCCCAGGGACTAAGCCAACAACCAAGGAGTACACATGGCTTCAGCTGCATAGATAGCAGAGGATGGCCTTGTCAGGCATCAATGGGAGGAGAGGTCCTTGGTCCTATGAAGGCTTGATAGATACCCCAATGTAGGGGAATCTAGGGCAGGGAGGCGGGATTGGGTGAGTGGGTGCTCCTCATAGAAGCAGGAGGGGGATCAGATGGGGGTTTCCAGGAGGGAGGAGAAACCAGGAAAGGGGATAACATTTGAAATATAAATAAAGAAAATATCCAATGGAAAAAAAAAGAGTGGAGTACTGGGGGAACTCATAAGCACCTCAACTCTTTCTAGTGAATGCTGCCCGTAACTTTCCCTGGCCAGTGTACCCATCCTACCCTCAACTGTTTTGAGTGTTGGCTATAAATGGACCACTATGTCCACTCAAGTATTTCATATATTTTGACCATATTCAACTTCCATTGCCTACTTCTTTCCTCAGACAGGTTGAAGACCCTTCCCTCTTCCCACTGCCCCTAAAGCCAAGGAAACAACCACTGACTAAATACTGAGACTGCATTACGTGGCTGGCTTCTTGCCTCCAGGTGGGTCTGACTCTATGAGCAATTTATGCCCTCAAGCCACTCAATGTGTAGTATGGTCATTGCCAAGGAACTTGGGCCCAATGAAAGGACAAGTGGTGGCACAAGACACGCCTAGACCAAATTCTTAACAAAAGGAGATTTATTTACCCCAGAGGTACAAAAGGGGGGTATAAAAGACAAAAACAGGAGATAGTGGATGGGGGAGAAGAGAAAAGGAACAAGAGAGAGAAGGAAGGGATATTTGCCCCAAAGAGACAAAGAACTGCCTCTGAATAAAGAGAGGACAGATGTGGCCTAGAGGCAAATGACAGTTTATAAAGGTTAAAATAGGAATCCCCAGCAGGATGAGTTGGTTTCTTTTGAATGGACATGTTAAGGTAGCCAAATGGAGGCTTTTGGTTGGTGGATTTCAACACTTTGGTAGCTGGACCTTGGTAATCATCCTTGGGAGAAGAAAATAATCAAATAAAGAGAATAGTCCTTGGTGGCTAGCTTTAGAAATGTAATCTATGAGTTAGCAAGGAGAGGGGCTGGAGGCCAGGATCTCTGGGGTAAGGTTTGTGTAGGTGTGCACTGTTGATCAGGGCAACGGTGTTAGAAGATTCTTCATCTTCATACTCAGGGGCTATAGAGTAGAAAGGGAAACCTTGTAATGTCAAACAAGGACTGAAGCCTGAAAACTGCCAGGATAACTTCTTACTGGTCCAGGTGGAGCCAGCTTTATGATGCCAGGTTGGAAGGGGGTAGGTAAACGTTTCCAACTTCAGAACTGGATCTCCTTGCAAAGACGCTTGAGTTTGATTCTAATAAACCACTGAGATATGTGTGTAAGCTCAGGCAGGATAATGGTCCACACATTGGAGGAGCACTCAGGAAGGAGCCAGAAGGCTCAGGGAGCAGAGAGACCTTACATGGGACCAGCTGGATCACTGCTTAAGTTTCCTGGGAAGCTCCAGGAGACACTTCTGTAATGAGGAAACCCTGATGGGAGCAGGATCTTACAGAAGCTCAGCATTAGTGGTCTGGTAGCTTTAGTTTGCTTTCCTCTGATGACTGATGGTGTTACATATCTATCCTGTGTTTTATATCCTTGTTGTAAAGTATGTGTTGGCCTCTTTTGTCTACCTGAACTCCATGTTTTGGCTTCCTGTTAGAATTGTAAGAGGAACAAAATTTCCACCTAGCATCACTGAGTTGTGGAATTCCTACAGGGTTTGTTTGTTTTCCTAGTACATGTTGGTTATTAGGCAAATGTCTCTGAGGAAAAGTCTCTCTGGGGTGACAGCTCTCATCTTATACAGTTTGTTATCTTTTATGGGTGACCAAGCTTATAGTTAATTGTGATGGAATAGTTGTATTCAATAGAATACATGCAAAACTATGCACTAAATACATCAAATATTTGGCTTGAAAGAAAATCGGGAACTACTAAAAGATACCACTGACAGATACAATGTTGATACAATGTTTAAATGGAAAAGTCTTTTTATTATGAGGTTAACAAAGACTATAAATTTCATGAAAATGGGAAACTTGATTTGGGCAGTGAAATCTAGGGCTCTAAAAGTTAAATACATACAGGAAATTGAGGATTATATGTTGGGTACAGGGCAAATGCACCATCTTGAAACATGAACAGGGTCTTCCAACCATTGTAAAGTTTATGCAGTGTATCTGGGTATTAAAGCATGCTAACCAATGAATATGTAAAATGTTTACTTACCAGATAAATTTCATTTAATTAATAATGAAGGAAGTAAAATTAAGAAATAAACTTACCAAAGGGGCAACCACCACATCCCCAAAACATCTGACGTCAGGTACAAAGGGAACCCCAGTTCCCCAATAAGCAATGGATAACCCCAAAGGACAGTCTTGGTTCAGCTCCAGTTGAACAATAGAAAGAAAGAAGCATGCCTCAGGCAACTGTGAAATGGGTTTCTGCCTGCCAGACAGTGCCATTTCCCTTACACATCAAAGCCCATGCTAGTCTCTACACATGATGTTCTCTAGAAGCTTGGACCTTCTCACCTCTTCCTCTACCCTTTACTCCAAAGCCATACCAGTTCACGGGCTCCCCAGGCTGCTCCTGTTCACAGGCTTCCCTCCTCTCAGCTACCTGTCCTCCTTAATAACCCTTATGGTTTTTCCATGAACCACTTCTCTAGCCCTGACGTTGTTCAGTCTGTTTCTTTTTCTCTCTTCCCTAGACTCCCTCCAGATGACTCTGGCTGTTATCTCTCTCTCACCTACAATAAAATCCTTCCCCCTAAACATGGAGCAGTCAGTTTGGTGGTTTCTTTACTACATCCTCACTTACACCAGCATAGACAATTTGCTGAAAGGAAAAGAAAATATCAAATTATATATATATATATATATATATATACACACACACACAGACACACACACAGAGAGACACACAGACACACACACAGACACACAGACACACATACACACACACACACACACACACACACACATATCTGTCTATCTACCTACCTGTCCATCCATCCATCCACCTATTTATAGATAACAAACCACATTTATAAAGGTTTCATATTAGAGAAGAACATAATGTTGTGTTTAATTGTTAAAGACAAAAGATACATTTATACCCAGTGACACCAAAGATGTGCAGTAACAAAAATACTCCCATACTGCCGATCAAGAGGTAAACTGCTGCACATGTTTTTTTTGGCTTTTTTTTTCTCTTTTGGCAAAAAGAAAGACAGAATACTTACCAATATTTATTTTTGTCTTTCTATATCCTTTAGCATACATGCAAATACACCCACACGTATGCCTTACTTGTAGGAATTTAACCAGTGAAGGTAATGGCATATGCATGGATTAACAGATCAATATTAACCTGAGAACTGTTAACAACTACAAAGAAAAAAATATAAACGTGTTGGTGAAGTAGATCACAGTTGATATATAAAGTGGAGTATTTTATAGATAGATTTTAAATGGATAAGATGGACTTGTCTGTTGGCTTGAGAACTGTATAATGTAAAAGAGAAGAGTTCTTGCAAACCTATGTGGTGTTTTGAAAGTGTGTGTGAGTGGGTGTGTGTAGCACATTGTTGTGGCTCTAGTGTAAAAAGGCGATGGTGACATTCTGCACCATTTGAGCTTTTACAACACAATGTATTTCATGGCTAATGACAAATTTAAATAGTGAAGACATTTCTAGTTTGGAATAAAAATAAACAGGGCATAGATTTCAAAGGAAAAGGAGACTTCCAATTTGTTAAAGAAACCCCATGATCTTTGTGAGTAAATAGAGAGGTGGGCTCAATATCTAAAGATATTCTTTGTGATAGTGATGCCAGTTGCTTTGGTCCACCCTAGTGACGGTGTCATGGCAAGTCACTAGGCAAGTCACCCCTTGAAACATGGCATGAATGGCCAGATGGAGGAAAGGCCTGTGGCTCAAGGGTCTTAGAGCCAAACCAGCTGTGTTTTGTTGAAATATTAAATGCTGGTGGTGAGAAAAGATGGTGGAAGAAGCAGCCATTCCCTGTACTAATAGAATGAGAATCTTTCTAGATATTTAGACTAACAGAACTAGACCTTCGTAGTGAGAAAGCCTTGACAATTGCTTTGTTGCTCCTGCCAAGAAGAGGTCAGGAGAGGGTAAAAACGAATTTTCTTGAGGTCAGGAACACTGTGAACAGCAGAGGGGATGACATGAGAACACTTGAAGCTCTCCAGACCCTTGTAGAAAGCACATTGTTCGTCCTGAAGTTTGACTCATAGGCAATAAAAGGATTAAGAAAAGTCCATCTTTCCTGTCTTTTGGGAGCATTAGTAGGCAGGAATCAAAAGGCAGGAATGTGACCCAGGTGTTAGTGACAATCTTTGTTGACATATACCCAGTACATCCCCTCATCCCTGCTGTATTTCCTCATCTGGCAGACCTTCTCCCTGACTTTATAGGTGCCTTTCTGGCTAGAGAAAAGGTAGAAGAGTTCTTATATACTCTAGCACAACTAGCAAAACTTGAAATACTATTTTCTTAGGGCAAAGGATGAACTACAATAATGACTTCAGGGCTGTCTGAAACCAGTTATTGCTGGGCCACACAGAGTAGGAAAACCCAAATCATCCATCTCTGACATATAAATTTTATCCCTCTGAAATCTTTTAACAGCCTCTTGGCATCTTGGCTATTTTGCATTATTTCTCATCTGCTAGTCTATCCCTAGAGCCCATGTCGGCCTCTCTAATGCTTCTGTTGTCTCATTCCAACCCCTTGATCCTCAATTCTAATCTCTCCTTATGTTCCCATTGTTTATTTGCATTTTACCACAAATCCTCTACCTACTACCTTCTTTTATGTCCTCTTTCCATCTGTATCTTAGCCTATCTCTCCGGTCTACCCCCCTACATCATATATCATGGAGATATTAAAGCATAGATTCAGATCAGATGAGAGTGTTAGGTGGAGTGGAAACATATTAATGAGACAGCAACACTGCCAAAAACAGTGATTAGTTCTACAAATACATGAAAGGAGGAAGATTCACCTAAGTGATAACTTGACAGATGGCTGAGAAACAGACAACAGGATTGAGAACATTCTAGATGAGAGCCACACTTTCCCTGAGATGCGCCATCACAGTGTGATGGGCATTCATGCACAGATTTGTAACTTGGAGACTTAGAGGTGAAGAGAGAGAATTTACAGAGGAAATGATATTGAGAAGTGACAGTGGTTGAAATGTTGAAATGCTTATATCACAAATATCTTTTTAAAATTTAGAAATGTGAGAAGGATAATGAAGGGAGGCTGTTTTGTCATCATTACATTTCTTACATGGGAGTGGAGTTTGCACATTTACAGCCAGGGCTGTGAGCTGCACGTACATACATGTTCTCTAGATTTCCTAGGGAAGACAAAACCACAGAGAAAGCTTCCTTCCCATATCCTCTGAATCTTATAAGAGTTTTATAAGAGGAATGAGATATTTCTCCTCAAGGGTTAGGTTGCATAGACAGACCAACTCTATCTCAACTTGAAGAATAAAGACGACTCCAAGGGGTATGCTTTCTGAGAGTCTCTGGGAACTCCAACTAAAGGGAAGATACAGTAACTAAGGGTAGACATCATCAAAAGGCAGACCTGGGAGAACCTATGTACACACCATCATCTATACCAAGGTATAACCTCCTTGGGTAACAATAATTATTATCTCTTAAATTAAGCTCTAAAATGGAAAGAGCTCTGAACAAATTGTTCTACTCTTTGACACCTCAGGACATCCCATGCTCAGGTTTAGTTTTAAAGGAAATAGGTGGAAAGGAACTTAGAGGCCTCCTCAAGCTGCTGGTCGCTTGCCTGTGAGTACCCTCCAGAGGGCAGCCTGCACATCAGGGTTCCTGAGACTGTAGATGAGTGGGTTCAGCATAGGGTTGATGACGGTGTTGAAAATCCCAATAGCTTTATCCTTATCAGAAAGTTTGGTGGAACCGAGTCTCATGTAGTTAAAAATGCCTGTGCCATAGAATATGGCAACCACAGTGAGGTGAGAGCTGCATGTGGAGAAAGCTTTCTTCCTGCCTTCAGCAGAGCGGATTCGCAGAACTGCAGCTGCCACATGCATATAAGAGGTAAAAATGAGTACCATGGGGCTTCCTGCCATTATGAAACCCACTCCAAAGAGCAGCAGCTCATTGAGCTGGGTACTGGAGCAGGACAGCTGGAAGAGCTGGGGAAGGTCGCAGTAGAAGTGATTGATCACATTGGGGCCACAGAAGTGAAGTGTGGATATGGCCACAGTGTGGGTCAATGCATTGCTGAAGGCACAAGCCCAAGATGAGGCCACCAAAATCCTCTGGACCATGTGGTTCATGCGGGTGCTGTAAGTGAGGGGCCGGCAAATGGCCAGGAAGCGGTCATAAGCCATGGCTGTCAACAGGAAGCAGTCAACCCCAACAAACAGATGGAAGAAGAAGAGCTGTGTGAGGCAGGATCCATATGGAATTGTTTGCTTATGGGCCAAGAGCCGAACCAACATGGAGGGAATAGTGACACTGATGCATCCCACGTCCATCACTGACAGATTCCCCAGGAAGAAGTACATGGGAGTGTGGAGTTTGTGTTCCATCAAGACAGCAGCTAGGATGCTCAGGTTGCCCCCTACTGTTATCATATAAGCCAAGAGGAAGAGTATGAAGACAACTGCCCATAGCTCTGGTGTGTCCACCAATCCCAGCAGGATGAATTCAGTAACCGCAGTATCATTGGCTCTAGGATTTTGCTGCATGAGTTCCTTTAAAGAAACATGCAAGGAGGAAAACAACCAGACCTCTCAGCGAGATGGGGAAATTTAAATCATAACTACTGTAAAATGTACAATTAGAATACTTAAAAGGGAAACATATCACTCCATCCATTCCCTTTCCTCCATCCAAATGATGTAATTATATAATAATCTCA
>JAPYYD010004887.1:0-12670 GCA_028551405.1 Uromys caudimaculatus | reverse complement strand
ATTGTGTAAATGTACCACATTTTCTGTATCCATTCCTCTGCTGAGGGACATCTGGGTTGTTTCCAGCTTCTGGCTATTATAAATATGGCTGCTATGAACATAGTGGAGCATGTATCTTTGTTACATGTTGGGGCATCTTCTGGGTATATACCCAGGAGAGGTATAGCTGGGTCCTCAGGTAGTATTATGTCCATTTTTCCAAGGGTCCACCACACTGATTTCCAGAGTGGTTGTACCAGCTTACAATCCCACCAGCAATGGAGGAGTGTTCCTCTTTCTTCACATCCTCGCCAGCATCTGCTGTCACCTGAGTTTTTGATCTTGGCCATTCTGACTGGTGTGATGTGGAATCTCAGACTTGTTTTGATTTGCATTTCCCTGATAATTAGGGAAGTTGAGCATTTCTTTAGGTGTTTCTCAGGGTTGTGTCCCTTTGTGATTTCTTTATTGTTTCTAATTCTATTTTTAGCTCCTGGATAGTTTTATGCATTTCCTTTGTCTGTTTGATTGTGTTTTCTTGAAATTCTGCCTGTTTGATTGTGTTTTCCTGTAATTCTTTAATGGATTTTTGTATTTCCTCTTGAAAGGCTTCTAGTTGTTTATCTCTGTTCTCTTGTATTTCTTTAAGGGTGTTATTCATTTCTTTCTTAACGCCTTCTATCATCATCATGCAAAATGATTTTAAATCTGAGTCTTGCTTTTCTCGTGTGTTGGGGTATCCAGGGCTTACTGTGGTGGGAGAGCTGGGTTCTGACGGTGCCAAGTACTCTTGGTTTCTGTTCCTTATGTTCTTATGCTTGCCTTTTGCCATCTTGTTAACTCTGATGTTAGCTGATCTTACTCTGTCTGGTTGTGTCTTGCCCCTCCTGCAGGCCTCTGTGTCAATACTCCTTGAAGACCAGCTCTCTCTAAGAGGTATTTGGGTTTGGAGAGCTGTGGCACAGAGTCAGCTCTGGGGTTCAGACAGAAACCAGAAGGATCTTGTCCCCAGCTGTCCCTTGGTTCCTATGTCCTAATGGCTCTGCAAGGGTCCCTCTTGATCCAGTGAGTTTGAACAGAAGTGATGGTTTTGCCTGTGCTCACAGGTGTGTCAGCACTCCTGGGATACCCGCTCTCTCCTGGAGCCCTGTGGCCCAGGCTGAGGTCCCCAGGCACAGACTCCTGGTGGCCCAGGCAGAGGTCTCCCCCCACAGATGGTACCGGAAGGTTCAGAGGTTTCCTGTCCCCTAGTTCTCCTCAGGCCCTGTATCCCGCAGGATCCGGGCGGGTCTGGGTGAGAGGTGTTGCTCCCCTTAACCCCACTCATGGCTTTTTCAAGCTCCTGGGAGGGTAGCTTTCTCCTGCCACTCCTTGGCTATAGTTTTCTCGTTTTATTGCTACTTCTTTTCTTTTTTTTTAGAATAGTAGTATTTAATTTTACCCTAGGTCTCTGGGCTATCGAGTCTCTGGGTTTTGATTGCCCAAGCAGTGTCAGGTATGAGTTCAATCTCGGGAATGAGCCTTAAGTCAAATCAGTTATGATTACTCCCATAAACTTTCTGACACCATTGTCAGAGCATATCATGCAGGAAGGAACCTGACTGTAGTAATACATTTGTGACTGACTGTGTTGATGTCTATATTTTTCTTTTGGCAATGTGCAGAGTACATTCCTATACCAAAGATGGTAGAACACATTGGTGAAGGCCCTTTGTAGGCACCAGCTCAGTATTGAATATTCAGTGAGGTTTTTAGATGTTATATTCAGCAGTGGGATCTTGATGTCAGTTTGTGAATTGCAACCTATAGTCTTAGCAACAGCCAGGGGTTGTTTGGGGATTTCCATGGGAGCCCATTGGCCAATATCTAAACAAGACATATGTTATTGAAAGCTACATTTAGTGACAAGAGATAATTAGTTGGGGCTCTATATTCTCCAATATTTGGAGATTTAACTAGAAATACGTTGAAGATACCAGAAAATGGAAAGATCTCCCATGCTTATGGATCAAGTAGAATTAATAAAGTAAAAATGGCCATCCTGCTGAAAACCATTTATAGATTCAATGCTGTCCCCATCAAAATTCTAATATAATTCTTCAACTATCTTGAAAGGAAAATTTTCAGCTTCATATAGAAATATACGCACGCATGCACCCAAATCAGTGTAGTTAAATAATATTGAATAATAAATATTGAAGTATTGAATCCTCCCACTGTCAATGTATGAGTATCACTATGTAATTTAAGTTTCACTTATGAACTTGGAGACCCTGGTGTTTGGTGCATAGATGTTAAGAATTATAATGACTTCCTGGGTTTTTTCTATTGAGGAGAATATAATGTTATTCCTCATCTCTTCTAATTAATTTTGGTTTGAAGTATATTTTGTCAGATAATAAAATGGCTACAGCAGCTTGCTTCTTATCTCCATTTGTTAAGAAAATCTACTTCAATATTTTTGCCCCATGTCACATCTACCCCTGATGTTTAGGTGTGCTTATTGAGTACAGCAGAAGGATGGATCCGGTTTCCCAATCCATTTGAAAAATTAAAATCCGTGTCTTTAACTGGTGAATTGAGACCATTGAGGTTCAGCATTGTTTGTTTGGTTTCTTGTACTTTGTTGTTGTAGTGTGTAAATGTGTGTGTCTGTTTGCCCTCTTTTGATTTACAGATCTGGGATTATTTATTGCTTGGGTGTCGTTAAAGTCTTTAGGTTGGGGTTTTCCTTCTAGTGCCTTTGCTTAAGTGTGATTTTATCATGGAGTATCTTATTTTCTCCATCTATGGTGACTGAAAGATTTTTTTTTTAAAGTATAGTAGTCTGGCCTGGTACAAACATTCTCTTAAAGTCTGTATCAGATCTGCTCAGGCCCTCTGGAATTTAGAGTCTCCATTGAGAAGTCAGCTGTAATTCTAATAGGTCTACTAAATAAATATTACTTAAATTTCATTTTATTGTGGAATATCTTATTTTCTTCATCTATTGAGATTGAGGTTTTTGTTAAATGTAGTAGTATGGGCTTGCACCTGTGCTGTTAAAGTCTTGAAGATATGTCTTCATGCCCTGCTGGCTTTTAGCATTTCCATTGAGAAGTCACATGTAATTCTAAAAGGTCTACTTTTACATTTAACTTGGTCTTTTTCTCTTGCAGCTTTTGGTATTTTTCCTTTGTTCTGTACATTTAGCATTTTGATTGTTATATGCCAAGGGTACTTTCTTTTCTGCTTCAGTATAATTGTTCTTCAATATGCTTCTTATACCTTTATAGGTATCCCCTTCTTTAGGACAGGAAAATTTTCTTCTATGATTTTTGAAAATAAAAGTTCTGGACCTTTGAGCTAGGTTTCTTCTCCATCTTGTATCCTCACTAGTCTTGGATTTTTTGTTTTCACAGTGCCCCAGATTTTCTGTATGTTTTGTGCCTGAATTTTCTTTTCTTTTCTTTTTCTTTTTTATTTTTTTTTAGATATAACATTTTCTTTGTTTAAGGTTTGCATTTTTTTTTCTATCTTTTCCTCAATGTCCAAGATCCCTCTTCTATTTCTTATACTCTGTTAGGGAGGCTTGCCTCTGATGCTCTTATTTGAGTTCCTAAACTATTCATTTCCAATGTTACTTCAGTTTGGTTTTGTTTCTTGATTCCATTTCAACTTTTATGTCTTGCACATTGTGTTCCAATAAGACCTGCTTAGTCCTCTGGGAATTGGGAGAGAGGGTGAGAAGAGGCTGCAGTGGTGTTCTTCTACAGAACTGTGGAGGAGACTGGCAGGGGTGGGTGTTAGAAGGAGCTGAGGGAGAGGTAAAGATCTGTAGATAGCCTCCCTGCTTCCTTGTTCTGTGGGATCTCAAAGAACTTGCTAAGGTTGGACTCTTGAAAAAAGCAATGATTTAGAGGAAGGAAGTTAGGAGAAGGAGATTTGTGTAATCTACTGCATATGGGGAGGAAAGAAAGCCAAGGTTGGAGGTTTGTGGCAGAGCTAAACCTGAGAGTGGGGAAACGGATTTGGAAGAACAGAGCTGTTGATAATCTGCAGTTAATCTACCTGCTTTCAGGGTTGGAGTGGCCCAAGTTTCCTCAGATCCCATCTTTTTAAATGTTTTATATATTTATTTACTTTCTGTGTGAGTGTTTGCCTACTTATATACATCACTAAATACCTAATGCTTACAGCAGCCAGAAGAGGATGTTGGATACCATAGAACTGGAGGTATACACAGTTGTGAGCAGCCCTGTGAATTCTGGGAACAAAACTTGGGTCCCCTTCAGGAATAATGAGTGCACTTCAACTGCTGAGCTATCATCTCCCCATGTATCACACAAACACACACACACACACACACACACACACACACACACACACAAACATACATATATACTCTACTCTGTGATGCAGGATATGCAGGATTTTTTCATTTTTTCTTTTATTGAACATAGATTCTTTTCTCATACAATGTAACTTGATTAGTTTCCCCTCCCTCTACGGTTGTGTGCATATCTAGATTTATTTTAAACTTTAATCCTGTACTAATATGGTGGCTAGGCATTTCCTGCAGCTATTAACTCTGTGAGTTTTACTTTTCTCTTTCATTTGCCTTGACATCAGACCTCTGTCTAGTCAACGCCTTTTGTATTCACTTCTTACTATTTTAAAATGGGAATGAATAAATGCAAAAATTGTAGTAGAGTTATTGGAAGATCGAATGAAACAAATCTCTAATTAAGAGAATTAGAAAACATTTTGAGTAAGCCTATTTGCTAAAAGAAAGAGGAAAAAAAAAAGAACAGAGGAAATAAGCACAACATTCACAAACTTTCTCAAAATTGAAATACACAAGTTTTCATGTTTAAAAAAGCATTAGAATGTCTGGCATAATACATATACATGATTCTCTAAAAGAAGAAATAAGAAACAAGAGAGAGAGAGAGAAAGAAAGAAAGAAAGAAAGAAAGAAAGAAAGAAAGAAAGAAAGAAAAAAAGAAAAAAGGAAGGAAGGAAGGAAGGAAGGAAGGAAGGAAGGAAGGAAGGAAGGAAGGAAGAAAGAAGGAAGAAAGAAGGAAAAAAGGAGTTGGTTTTTGAGAAAATCAACAAGATAGATAAAACCCTATGCAAACTGAACAAAAGGGGAGATATAACAACAGACATCAGGGAAAAGCAAAGAAGTTACAGCTCAAAAAATAGTACTCAAAAATTGGAAAATCTAAGTGAAATGTTTAAAAGTAATTTGTATTTCCCTGTAGTAATTGTCATCTCTGAGGCTTACTGCTGAATAAGCTAGCTCTTTCTAGTTCTTTCTGATCTCTGGCTGGCTGGTCCAACTCAGCTGTTCTGGCTCAAACTCCTCTCCAAATAACTGATTCAATTTGGATTCTCTCAACTTCTCAAAGAATTGTTCTGCTTGGCCTCAAAATAACTCTGGCAATTTGTTCTAATCTTCTGTCCCCTTCCTATTTCAACTCCCTCTGCTGACCTGCCCTGAACTGCATGACCTCAAATCCACTGCACTACACTCACTGCAATGAATCCCAGCTGACTCAACTCCCAATATCACTGCACTGAACTCAACTGCCTGCAAATAACTCACTGACTTAATTCAGCTCACCTCAACTTAACTGACTGAACTGAACTGGTTTTCTTTTCTTCAATAACTTCTCTTTCTGTGCTGTTTTCTCATGAGACTTGGACATATCCTATCCTCTCAAATCTTTCTCTGGCTTGTCACTTTGTATGTCCATCAATTAGATATCATTGTTTGGGATTAAAGGTGTGTACAAAGGACATACCTGTATCCCAGCCAGAGCAGCCATATTGCTGGAATAAAATTTTTTTACAGAAATGAAAAATTTCTCAATAGACACCACTTAACAAAGTTAAATTAAGAATGGGTAAACAATTTGAATAGCCTTATAACCCCTAAGGAAAGAGAAGTTGTTATTAAAAGTCTTCCACCAAAAAGTTGAGGGTCAGAAAGTTTTGACACGGAATGCTAGAAGATTTTTTTAAAGAAAAGCTAATACCAAAACTCCTCAAATTTTTCCACCAAATAGAAACAGAAGGAACATTGCCAAATTCATTGTAAGAGGCCATGGTCACCCAAATGCTCAAATCACACAAAGACTCAAGAAGGAAAGATAGTTACAGGTCAATTTCCCTCGTGAACATGGTTGCAAAAAATCTCAATATAATACTGGCAAACTGAATCCAAGAACACATAAAGAAGATGATCAAGTAGGCTTCATCCTAGAGATACAGAAATATGAAAATCTGTCAATATAATCCACCATGTAAACAAACTGAATGAAAAGAAAATATATGATCATCTCATTAGATGCTGAAAAAGCCATTGACAAAACTAATGTCCCTTCATGAAAAAAGTCTTGGAGAGATCAAGCATAAAAGGCACATTCCTAAACATAATAATTTACATCAAGCTGATAGTCAACATCAAATTAAATGGAAAGAAACACAAAGAAGCTGCACTAAAATCAGAAACAAGACACAGCTGTCCACTCTCTCCATATATATATATATCCAATATAGTACTTGAAGTTCTAGCTGGAGCAATAAAACAACTAAAGTAGTCCAAGGGGATTAAATTTCAAAAGAAAAAGTCAAAATATTGTAATTTTCAGATGATATGATAGAATACATATGTGTCATCAAAAATTTCACAAGGTAACTACTATAGGTGATAAACACCTTCAATGAAGTGACTCGATAAAAGATTAACTAAAAAAAAATAAACAAATACGTACCCCCATATGAAAATGAAAAATGGGCTAAGGAAAAATCATGGAAACATCAACCTTCATAATAGCTACAATAATATAAAACACCTTATGGTAACCCTAACCAAGCAAGTAAAAAACATCTATGGCAGGAATTTCAAGCCTTGAAGAAGGAAATTGAAGAAGATGTCAGAAGATAGAAAGACCTCCAATGCTCATGGATCAGTAGGAGTAGGGTTAGCAAAGTAAAAATGGCCATCCTACTAAAAGCAATCTATAGATTCAATGCATCTCCATCAAAATTCTAACACAATTCTTTGCAGATCTTAAAAGGAAAAATGTCAACTTTACATGGAGAAACAAAAAAACCCAGGATAGATAAATGTTCCTGAACAATAAAAGAACTTCTGGAAGTATCACTATCCCTGACTTCAAGTTATACTACAGAGCAACAGTAATAAAAATTGCATGGTATTGATACAGAAACAGACAGGTGGATCAATTACATTGAATTGAAAACCCAGAATTAAACCCACACACCTATGAATACTTGACTTCTGACAAAGAAACTAAAACCATACAATAGGGAAAAAAGTGTCTTCAACAAATGCTGTTGTTCTAACAGAATATCTGCATGTAGAAGAATGCAAATAGATCCATATATATCACTTTGTAAAACACTCAAGTCCAAGTGGATCAAAGACCTCAATATTAAACCAGATACACTGAACCTGAGAGAAGAGAAATTGAGAATAGTCTTGCATTGGCAAAGGAGACAACTTCCTGAACAAAACACCAACAGCTCAGGCACTATGATCAACAAACTCATGAAACTGAAAGGCTTCTATAAGGCCTTCAATAGGACAAAATGGCAGCGTACAGAATGGAAAAAGATTTTCACCAACTTTACAACTGACAGAGAGCTAATATCTAAAATATATAAAGAATTCAAGAAACTAGATATCATCAAACTAGGGTTCGGGTCTAAACAGATGAATCAAAAATGAATGATAAACAGTTAACAAAACATTCCACATCCTTTGCTGTTCAGGAAATGCAAATCAAAATGACTTTGAGGTTCCATTTTATAACTTTCCAAATGGTTAAGGTCAAAAATACAAGTGATAGCTTAAGCTGGTGATGATTTGGAGCAGGGGAGCAAGGGGAATACTCTTTCATTGCTGGTAGGAGTACAAATTTATACAGCTACTTTGAAAATCAATATGGTGGTTTCTCAGAAAATTGGTAATCAGTCTACCTCAAGACCCAACTGTATCAATTTTGAGCATATAACATCCTACTAATCCTACTACAGGGACTCTTGCTCAACCATAATCATTGTGGCTTTATTCATAATAGCCAGAAACTGGAAATTTTCTAGATATCTCTCAACCATAGGACGAATAAAAAAACAAGGTACATTTATATAATGTAGTGTTACTCAGGTTTTTAAAAAATCATGAAATTTACAGGTAATGGATGGAACTAGAAAAAAAATATCCCAAGTGAGGTATCTCAAACTCAGAAACATAAGCATAGCATGTACTCATTTAAACATTGATATTAGCTGTAAGTAAAAGATATTAATGCTACAACCTAAAGACACAAAGAGGCTAAGTAAAATTTAGGGGGACTCAGGGCATGGACACATGAATTTTCCTGGGAAGGGGAAATATAATAGATATTGTGTGTGAATTGAGGGTGGGTAGAGATGGGAATAGGAGTGACTGTGTTTGGGAAAGATGGAGGAAAAGAGTAGTTGGAAAGGCAACTGGAATGTATGGGGGAGTATTTTGGAGGTGAGGTAGAAACCTAGTGCAATGGAAATCTCATGGAATTCATGACTGTGACCCTAAGCCTCCTAGTGATGGGGCATATGTAGCTTGAAAAGACCGTTGTTGCAGGATATCTGATCACATTGTGAACCCTGAGATTGCAAACTGAAAAAAAATCTTGTTTCTTACTATGATATGGCTCAGCCTTACCAAATACCATTAACCAAGTGCTTTCTGTAAACAGGTAGTTGTGTTGTGGATAAGCCCTACCACATTCCTTTAACCCAAGACCTTTCTATAAACAAAACTAGTCAATGATAGATCAAGAGGCTGAGCAAGTAACCTGTTGACAGGGAGTGAACATAAGAAAAATCCAGGGAAGGGAAAGGAGGATATCTGAGTTGAAATGTATTTAATACAGTGTGGAAAAAGAGAAGGGTATGTGAAACAATGGAAGCACAAGAAATGAACAATAAAGAAACTATTCTATCACTTACGAGATGTGGCCCTAAAATGTAAACAGTGGTTATATGAGCTATGTGTATATGTGCATACTTCTCTCTGTGTATATTGCTACAGATTCTAAGAGAAGACAGAAAAATGTAAAACTAAGTTACTAGCACATGTCTACTGCAACTGAACTTTGATAATGTATTAAATAAAAATGGCTGTATATTCATATATACTATGTTGAATTATAGATAAATATATGTACATGTAAAACATTATACCACCTTCCTTCTCTCTCCAGATAAATATAGCTGGTCTTTGCTACTTTGTGGATTCTTCTTTTTCACAGCTTTTGTCCTCCAGATTTAACCCTCTATCACTAGATAGGAGAGGAGAGAGAAAGATATAGACCCTTCTTCTTTGAGCATGACTACTAATAAACTGAAGCCAATTCCTCTGAATGACCAATAATCTATACTCTCTGAAAACTTCCCAGAATTCCAGGTGTCCTACAATCACAGAACCTGTCTGTAGCTGGCAAAACCATGCCTCTGCTTGAGCATGAAGCAAATCATGGTTGGTGCTGTGGATAGTCCCTATGCCTGCATTATTTTAAAGAAACAAAAATTCCAGAATTCTCACTACATTAACACAGTTTAGTTAGTTCAATATATTTACTTTTAGGTCAGAAGAATGGGAAAATGGAGAGGAATGCAATATCTCTGTATATTTGCTTCCAACTTGGCAAATGCATTAAATTTGTTATGTGTATCAATGGTAAAATTCCCTTAAATAATAATACCTCTTTATTACCAGCTATGTATTACCTTCCAAAACATTTGTTTTGGAAAGAAAGCTACAGGCCATTTCTACAGGTTTGCAAGACATCCAACTGAATCATACTTAACTGCTAAGATGCTTAATCAGCATTTGTAGCAACAGCCAGAAGCTCTAGAACTTGAGTGGTACAGTCTTTCATGCAAACTAGTCACAAAATAAATGTCAGGTGCACTGAGGAATGTTACTTTTTCTTCACAGCCTTTACTAGTGATTCAGAACACATGCATGATTTGTATATGGCTTATCATGCAGTTCAATATCCTTCAAGTAAACAGAAATATGACTTACATGGGTATCAAATAATACTTACTGTAGGCATATTTATTACATTTTAAAAATCCTGTTTACATGTACATGAAAAAGGAACATTTAGTTTTCCTAAAAGACTCAGTTTTCAGAATACATAGATTAATAAGGTTAGAATAATAATGCTATATATTATTCTGAAATCAAAGTATGAGACAAGAAATTGACAGTCCTTGGCCTTTACCAATTCATAGAATGTTGCTCAATGACAAATATTTCCATCTCATTTTCTTTTACTTATAAAAATGGTTCCATTATCTTCACATAGCAGAATATGAGGAATTTATTAACTTGTCCAAAGTAAAATAATTTTAAGTGATAATATGGAGATTTAAACCTAAATTTACCTCACCCAGTTGTAAATTTTCAGGTAGTAGAGATTACATAAATTGTTTTCAGAAATAATTGTTTCAAGGTTGCAAGGGCATTAAATGTTAACAGACATTGCTCTAAGATTAGCCCTCGCTATATTACCATTTGACATTTCAGCATAGTTAATGAAACTCAGTGCACTGATTTGATTATGTCTGAAATTTAAGATGTATTTCTCTGAAGAATGCTGTTAATGCCAGTAGTTGCAACACACTTCACTTCCTCTGTCCTGCAGGTTCAGAATGCTATTACACAATATTTTCATTTTCTGACTATTATATTTAAAGAGCTAATAAAAAAATTTAGATTTTTAGAATCAAAAGGATTATTTGGTATCATACATTCTAAATGCAAATTGTGCTAGTAAAGAACAAAACAAGAGAAATTAAGTAATTAATGAAAGATCAGTGTTCATGTAAAAGCAATTTGGGATTTAAATATACTTGATCTTTGCCTTGTTGTATAAGAATGCATAAGGAATAGTGAGGAATCACCATGCAGACTCAGTTTCATTACTTTCCTGGCATTTGTTTCATAACTACTTTTTAATGCCATGTTTCAAAGAAAAACTCATACAAGTTTATTTTAATATAAATTTATTTAAATGACTTTGAACACAGCATGTCCTTGGGTTTCACCTCCTCATCAAACTGCTCTGACATGAGACAGCCAAGTTCAGTAGTCATATTGTTTAAGGTTGATTCTTTGTGTGTGTAGGGGGTGTGTTCTGGCAATCTTTGATGCTGTGTCACTCCCTATAAGTGGATTAAGAGCTTTCACCAACATTAGAGACTAGTTTCTTAGCTTGTGGATCCTTTCTGTGTTGGCCTGAATTCATGGCTGTTTCCAACACTAATAGCAGTGTGATTCCCCATGATGTGAGGTGCAACCATAGTCGTTGGTTCAGATTGAGTAGGGCTAATCTTGTCTGGCATAATGCTGCTTCCTGGATAATTTTTAGGTGATATCAGCTCTCAGACCTGCTCAAGGATCAGAACCCAGAAAATGAGTATCATTTGCTATCTTCATCAGATTACAGGCAGAAGTGTTTCTGGCCCTACAAAGCTCTGCCAGAGTGCCATCAAGACCCTCAAATTTATTTGAAGCAGTGACAAAAGACAAGCCTGTGAGTGCAGCTACTTTTGCAGCCTTTTTCTGTGAAGCAAATAATGTTTAAGCCAGTCCCAATAGCAGTGCCTCCAGCTGTGAGTTCATAGATTCTTGCCATGGCAGCTTTGATTCTTGGCATTGCATATTGGATGTTTTGCACATAACCAGTAATGGTGGTCAAAGATTAAGTGAAATAACAGCCTGTGTGAGACTTCACCCAAATTTGATGATTAGTGCAAATTCTGCACTGAAGCACATCCTGCAGCTTCTGTAGTTCTGGTAACCTTGTGAACTTCCACCGAAGCAGCAAATGTACGTGGCTCTGAGGAAAGTATTATTGGGATTCTGGATTTTATTAGCATGACCATTGAGGGCACACTCAATGTCTTCTGGATGCCAAGTCCACCTGTTAAGATTTCAAATGGTCTATTGCTAAGGTTCATGTTCCAGTCTTCCATACCACAAAAGGAAAGTAATCACTCAAGTTACCTTCACTTACCTCATGTGCTGCCTTCATTATTGCACTAGAAATCTTTGGATCAAGACTATAATCCTGATTTACTTCAAAAAACAGCTCACTTCAAGATACCAAAAGCTAATTTTCTGTGTGTGGGGGAATAAGGAAGTTTATTATTGAACCATATATGAGTGATCATAGACTAGGAATTTTGATTGAGAATGCCCCAAAATAACACGTTCCAATATGCACAAAACTTTACAGAAGAAAAGGAAGTCACAGATCAATTGAGTTGTTTTTCCGGCACACTCACAGGAACACTGGCCAGATGTGTTACAGAAACACAAAGAAAACTGGTTGTGATTTTAGATGCTATCTGATGACGCTTTTAGCTTTGGGTTGCTGGAAACTAGTGGTCCATTAAGTTGATGCATTCCAAACATTTGCATGATAATCGAAAAGACATTAAGTCAAACATAAAGATCAACAACAAAAACAACAACTAGGCCCCACAGCTCACCAGAGACTGACCGCCAGCAGCTTCCTGCGACGGCCGGAAACCTCAGCTTGGGCCACAGGGCCCCACACCTGATCAGCGCCGGGACAAAGATCCCTCGCCGGAGATCACAAGACCCAGCAGAGGGCCA
>JAPYYD010004886.1:0-12674 GCA_028551405.1 Uromys caudimaculatus | reverse complement strand
TTAGCCTTCGTGGATACTTGGTTATCATCCACAGTCACACCAAAGATGCTACTTAATCTTTTGGACAAGGGCAAGGTGATTTCTGTCGCTGAATGCATGACACAGTTTTTTTCCTTTGCAATCAGTGTGACCACAGAATGTTTTCTTTTGGCAGCAATGGCTTATGATCGCTATGCAGCTATATGCAATCCTTTGCTTTATCCAGTAATTATGACCAATAGATTATGTATTCGCCTATTAGCCTTATCATTTGTAGGTGGCTTTCTTCACGCTGTGATTCACGAGAGCTTTTTATCCAGATTAACCTTCTGTAATTCCAACATACTGTATCATTTTTACTGTGATGTTATACCTCTCTTAAAAGTTTCCTGTACTGATCCTTCTTTAAATTATCTGATCATTTTCATTTTCTCTGGTTCAATACAAGTGTTTACCATTATGACTGTTCTTATTTCTTACACATTTGTTCTCTTTACAATTTTAAAAAAGAAGTCTGACAAGGGCATGAGGAAAGCTTTCTCTACCTGTGGAGCTCACCTCTTGTCTGTATCTTTATACTATGGGCCGCTTCTCTTCATGTATGTGCACCCTGCGTCTTCAGAAGTAGATGATCAAGACATGATCCTCTCTCTGTTTTACACGGTTATAATCCCTGTATTAAATCCAATTATCTACAGCCTCAGAAATAAGCAAGTCATAGATTCTCTGAAAAAAATGTTGAAAATAACAGTTTAGATCTGATTAATATCTGCTAATTTTATTACAATTCACAATATTGTAATGGTAAAGATGGATATTTTTCATTTAAACAACTTTGAAACTATAAATATTGGACAAAATTATTGAAGTTCATTTAAATACACAATTTTCTCTTTAATACATTAGATGTATGTATTCATTGTTCATATGCATACATGTAAACTTTTAATAACATGTTCTTATGTCATGATAAAAGAAAAATCAAGGAAACAATTTATTATTTCATGTTATTATGCTATGCATGTACCAAATATTATAATCACTTTATTTCTCTCAAAAGCACTTGAGTGTGATACTTTAGAGAAAAATTTTTATTAGGCAGCCTGAAAGTCTTGTCATATTTACTCTATATTGTTGGCAGATTTGTGTGGGAGTGAGTGCATAGAAGAAATTCTCAGGAAACCTGAGAGCCATCAAATGCCTTTCATGACATATTTGATGTGAAATGGTGAATAATATTGCTGAAGAAGTTCAGCTCATATATATTACACATAAATAGAAAATACTTGAGCATATGGTCAAAAGAATTAATAAAAAAAAAACAGTCAAAACCGTGTAGAGACAACCAGTATGAAGATGGTCTTAGCTCATTTCGTTCTTGTGTTAAGACAAGAATTGATTTATTTCTCTGATAGCAATCCACAGGTTGACTCATTAAGTACATTGAAGATACACTTGGAAAAAAATAAATAAAAGTGGCGTAAGAAGGAAATATTTTCATTCTTCCCTTAATAACTGAAACCAAAGCCAAACCTTGAGTTCACAAAGCACACAACATTTGATGATTTGCCTTGTACAGACAGACACCTTTGAACAAAAAGTACTTAAATTCAAATAATGGTAAGAGGATTTGATGCCTTAGCACCTGTTGGGTGGCTGGGAAAAAAGTCCTTGATATTAGGGATACTTTATCCAGGTTTTACATATAAGAAATGATCCATCTATAGATCTAAACTTACTATCAATCTCCCCAAAATGTTATTACACACATTTTCATACTGAAGCTGATAATCTCATCCTAGAGGCCACTTACCTATATGTAAGGTTTAGGGATGAAGAGAGGGTAAGCATGATGAAAGAAATGAGTGATTAAACTTTTACAGACAAACAGGTAAGTGAGAGATGTCAGTAGATGGGAATTGACTGGACATTGTGCAAAAAGCGAGAGACTTTGGAGCATTCAGTTCAAGATGAAATGTTTTCCACAAGCCTCTCCTCTCATGGTTCAGGAATCTATAAGAAGGGGAGGCAAAAACTTGTGAGAGCCACAGGTGATGGATGACTTCAGGAAGATAGAGTCTTCAACACAAGAAAGCTGATTCACATATGAACTCACAGAGACTATGGCAGCATGCATAAGACATGCACAGGTTCAGGACAGATGGGTTCCTAGCACTGAGGGGGGAAGCTGGCACTGGGTCACACTCCTAATACAGAAGTTATGTGCAACTGATAACCATTGGCAAAGGAAACTTCTCCCATAGAGTTTCACTGTGTATACCAATCACATTCCAGGATAGGCCCCATGCCCAAGAGTAGTAGTTGTCCAACACAAGAGGAACTCAATGATATTTTTGAGGACTTTTTGTTTCCTTTTTTTGTTTATTTAGACATTTTTGTGTCTTGTTGGTCTTTGTTTGCAAGGTATTGGTTTGTAGATATAGTACCATGTCATTAGGCATCATTTTATAGCTATGTTTCTTACCAGTTGTTTTCATTGGAGTTTCACTAGATACATAAAGCATAATCCAGGCCAGGCCTCATGCCCAACAGTAGTTGGCCAACACAAAAGGAATCCAGTGGTATTTTGGTGGACTTTTTGTTTCCTTTTTGCTTTATTTAGGCATATTTTGGTCTTACTGTTTTTTTGTTGTTGGTGGTGGTGGTTGGTTAGTTGGTTTGGTTTTGGCTGGTTCATGTGTGAGTGTCTCTGTGGGTGTGTTTATGTGGAGGGTTGTGTTTCTTCTTTTTTGTTTTGTTTTGTTTTTTGACTTTTTGTCTTGTTTTGTTTGGTTCGAAAACTGTTTCCTGTCTAAAGGAAATGCAGGGACAAAGATTGGAGGAGAGACTGAAGGAAAGGCCATCCAGAGACAGCCCCACCTAGGGATGGATCCATTTGATCTGCAGACACCAAACCCTGACATTATTGCTGATGCCAAGAAGCACTTGCTGACAGGAGCCTGATATAGCTATCCCCTGAGAGGCTTTACCAGAGCTTGACCAATACAGATGCAGATACTCACAGGCAGCCATTGGACTGAACCCGGGGACCCCAATAGAGGAGTTAAGGGAAGGACTGAAGGAGCTGAAGAGGATTGCAATCCCATAGGAAGAACAACAATATCAACCAACCAGACCTCCCCAGAGCTCCCAGGGACTAAACCACCAACCAAGGAGTACACATGGATCGACCCATGGCTCCAGCTGCACACGTAGCAGAGGATTGTCTTATCTAGCATCAGTGTGAGGGAAGGCCTTTGGTCCTGTGGAGATTTGATGCCCCAGAGTAGGGGGATGCTAGGGAGGTCAGGAAGGAGTGAGTAGGTGAGCACCATCATAGAGGCAGAGGACAGGGGGGATAGTATGGGAATTTGTAAAGGAAAGTGTGAAGGGGGACAACTTTTGAAATGTAAATAAATAAAATAACCAGCAAAAAAGAAGCTAGCAAGTAAAAGAGAGAAAACTTAAATTTGGGGTGAGTAGGAAGGTAGAGAAGATCTGGGAAGAATTGTAGGACGGAAAATAATTCTCTTTTAGTTTCCCATTTAATCATTGTAGTTTGCACTGGACACTTATTTAAATTTTATTGTATGTTTTGGAAGGTATATAGAAATAAAAGAATTACGTAGTTACTAATGATGAGTCCAAAACTTGAGGACTATTTTTGCAAAAGAATTTCAACATACATCAAAAAATATCTAGACTTAACCTCCCTAAATGTGTTCATTGTGTTAAAAAGAAAATATTTTATAAGATCTAGTGAGCCTTTTTTCATTGCATCTATGTTTTGCTTTTTTTAGACTGTAGATAATTAAGTTTAACATAGAAATTATGACAGTGTAAAATAGGGAGTCAATCGTCTCAGCATATGCTTATCTAGAGTCAAGGTGTCAGTATATCCAGGGAGAGAGACATAATACAAAGGCATACATAGGATATGGGCTCTACAGGAAGTGAAGGCATTTTTCATGCCTCTGAAATACTTGCTTAGTCAGATTATAAAGAGAATACATGGATAAAAGAGTAGAACAGTCACTATGGTGGATATCCAAACTGTACCAGCTAAGCCAAACATCAACAGAAAGCTGATAAAAGAATCATAACAGGAAATCGTTTTTAAAAACACAGCATAAAATCACAATAAAAGTGATGTACTGCATTGGAATAACAGAAAGTTAGTCTGAAGAAAAATATCTCATAAGTTAAGGCATGAAGAAAGCCACCCTCAAATGACAAAATAACTAGGTGGAAACATTGGCTGTCAGTCATAATTATTGGATAAAGTAAACATTTGCCTGTAGCTATAAAGCAATCCTGCCATTGAAGTCAAGAGGAAGCACTTGACACACTGAAACCAAAGGAAAATATTTTATCTGGCATTCGGGCGGGGGCAGTGTTGTGGTCTCAAATGACAAGGTGATCAATAACTCAGAAGACAACCAACTATCCACAAAGGTTGAATTGCTGAGGAATAAGTACACAGAGATGTGAAGGTGAGTATCACCCTGAAGCTGATCAGACTGAAATACCCTACAATGGAGATGAGGTTGATTACCAAACATGTCAGGAAGTAGGGACTTTCCACTGTGGTTGATGTGTGAGTCTTTCTAAGATAAACTGTCAGCAGTGTTACATTTTCCATTTCCATGATCTTCTGAGTTGTCTACCAAAATAAATATAAAAGAAGGTTCATTATTTACAGAGTGAAAATTGTTGGAGGAGACTTGAAATAAAACTATATGCATTTATGTGAATACCCTTAGTATTATTATATGATAATTTATGAATGTTAGGGAGAGTTGAGTGAGTACCCTGTCTCCATGTGTCAGACAAAATATTTTTCTAATATACTCTACAGTTCCCATAAAGCTAGCATATGCTGGGATTGACTGAAATCACTGAGTTGAGATAATTTCACTTTTCACCCAATAATTTTCTTTTAGAAAATTATTTTGAATATTTTTGCGAAGCCAGGAATACAAGCAACAGAAATAACCAGTAATTGCAGTGATTAAGTATGTTTAGTTTAACTGGGCTTTGTCCTATGCAATACAAAAGCACAACAAAATGAAAAATTCTTAATTTTACTTTTGATCATAAACAATAGAAACAGTAACAAACATTTTCTATTACACAGGTACATGTGTGTGTTCGTATGACATAGTTATTATTAGAAGGGGGTCAAAAATTTAAGATCCATATTTTGACTTGTATGTTCAAAGTTTTTATTTGAATATGCAGTTAACTGAAACAAAATAAATATTTTACTTGGAATCAATCAAGAGGTGTATTCTATAAGAAAATTACAAGTATGTTTTTAAACAATGTTTTAAATTAATATTCTGGTTTTCCATAAATTTCCTCGTGTGGTCTTCACAGATAGGTTCACAAGTAATTAAAAAACATTAAGAAACTTGGATCTTCTAGACACCTATTTTGCTTTTCTGGAGGCTCACAGATAATTCTGGGATAGCTTTCCATTCCCACTTGTGTGTTTGTATATCTCATTAGCGCAATCTTAAACTATGAATTAAATAAAAAATTATTTTCTTAATATACTAGGACTAATATAGAAATTACTTTTTCTAGTTCATATATATATCTTGAATGAACTCAAAGAGAAGATTAAAGGTCTTAGGTTGCATAAAATAGAAAATGATTTTAGCATAGAACTGAGGATATATAGGCAGTAATGTTTCCATTCTTATCCATCTTAGAGGCTGCATTTCTTAAACTAAGGAAATGCTAGGTATATAAAATGTCTTCAAAACAAGAGCTTACCTATTAGACAAGTACATCCTCTTGTCAACAGACAAAGATATAGAAAAGGAAATTATCCAAGGGACCAGAAAAAGTCACTTTAGGACAGTGACTGTTTCTCTAATTTTTGGAGTGTAGACCATTCATAGCAGTTCAAACAGGTCCATTAAGTTTTGTCACCCCTAGAATCACAGACATCAAGTCACTGCAGGTAGTTTTATATCAAAAATTGATAATGTAGAAAATAATTCTATCTTCTAATTCAAGTGATATTTCTGATATACTTAGGCAAAGTTGGGCTTATACATTCAATGTGTTCTTTGTATTTCAAGTTTCATATATCAGTCTGAGTTAATCAAAACATGATTGTAGTAAGACCAAAGGTCTGGACTCCATTCAAAAGACAATTGCAATTGAATTAGTCATGAAAACTATGGCTTAAACAATGAACCTACACCTAACCTCACTAGTTTAAATTGAAATCTAATGGGCATTTAGATTAGGTGAATGTCATGCAGGAGAACAGCAAAAGTAAAAACAAAGCCCTCCCTGAGAGATGGATAGAAATTTATTCCCCAACTTAAATGCTTCTAAGTTGTGATAGTCTGAGAAAATTCTGAATTTCTTTCAGCATTAGGGTTGGGGCTCAGAAATCTTCTTTGTGGAATGGTGGTCCTGGGCACAGATGTCAAACAGTCATAATTAGAAAGCCTTGAGCATTGCTAAAACTACAAGCTGTAAAATGTAATTTAACTCTGCCTCCCATTGTGTGTGTGTGTGTGAGAGAGAGAGAGAGAGAGGGAGAGAGGGAGAGAGGGAGAGAGAGAGACAGAGAGAGAGACAGACAGACAGAGTGAGAGAGAGAGAGAGAACATAAATCACAAATATTGGTGAAAGTGATGTAGCACATTCAGTCACTATCATGGTTGCAGGGCCCATTTCTCATTTCACGTCAGTAGCATTTGTTTTTCTATGGTGCAGATTTCCTGCTTGGTTTGGATTCTACTTTCTTGGATTTCATTTCTAGTCTGCACATATCTATTCATATGAAGTGAGTTTCTGGCTGAGAGCAGTTTGTTGGGCCTATTTATCATTCAATCAGGCAGTGCCTGTCCTTGAAGTGGAAGTCATGATCATTTTCTTTATTATTGTAAGAAGTTTACTAATTCCCTTTGTGTTGTTTTTCTTCTGGTTATTTTGAGTAATTTTCATCTTTATTTCCCCCATCTTCCTCCTCACTCATCTCAGAAGTATACTTGTATGCTGAATAATCACAGTTGGTTCTTTCCTAATTTTTAAATTTGTTTTCCTAGTAAGATTTTTGTTTCTTTCCTGTGTTCTTGTGATCAAATCTGTAATATTTACTTACCCCTTTGTAGAATTGCTTTAAATATTTTCTGTGATGATGTTTTTGTGATCATAAATACCTTTAATTTATGTTTGTAGTAGAAGGATCTTACTTCTCCAATCCTTGAAACAATTTTTCAATATAATTATCTAGACTTACAGTTTATTTATATTATTTTCTTGATTTTTTGTTCTCTCACAATTTGATGCCTGCACATACTGTATTCTGACCACTCCCTTTCCTAACCCTCCTAACCACTCTCAGCCCTACTAGTGTAGTCTTTCCTAGATTTACAACTATTTTTGTGTGAGACTCATTTAGTTTAACCAGGACCACCTTTACGACCATGGGGTTACAACTACTCACTAGAGCCTGATATGCTCACCAGTGGCTACACAGGTGAAGGAAATGATTGCTTTCTCTCCCTTAATCTATTTCTTCATGACTTGAAACACATCACACTACACCATATTGACCTTTACAAGTTCATGCTGAAAAATATTCTGGCATTCTCATGGATTTGTCTGAAAGTAGACTTTGCAATTCTCTCTTGCAGCTTTCTCCCTTTCTTCCTTCCTTCTTTCTTTCTTTCTTTCTTTCTTTCTTTCTTTCTTTCTTTCTTTCTTTCTTTCTTTCTTTCTTTCTTTCTTTCTTCCTTTCTTTCTTTCTTCCTTTCTCATGTGGTGGTTTGAATGAGAATGCACACCCCCTATAGGCTTATATATTTGAATATTTGGTCTCCAGTTGGTAGAATTGTTTGAGAAGGATTAGGAGACGTGGCCTTGTTGGAGGGTGTGTATCACTGGGGTTCAATTGCCTCAGTTCCATGCCTTCATGACTACTGCAATACTCACTGGCATGATGCTTATGGACTTTTATTCTGTAACATTGTAAGCCTCAAATATACTCTTTCCTCTATGTAAGTTATCTTGGTCATTCCATATTATTACAGCAGTAGAAAGGTAACTAAGTTGGCTTGAAAGTTAAATAAAATATAAAGTGCAGTTTCCTTTTTGATCATGTTTATTTCAGATTCTAAATGTTTCCTCTTCATGTGTCTCCATATCTTTTCTATTATTTGTGAAATTGTCTCCTAATATTAAACTTAATGTGTTTCTATGACTTGTCTTATACTCTTCTATTTATATCAAGAATTTAAAGGCTTAACTTTTTATAATTCTCTACCAGTCTTACATGATTTTTTAGTTCATTAAATTGGAATATTGTAATATGTCTTCTACCTTGCATTTTACCCATGTATGTATCATTCCAGCCCCCTTTCAAATAGTTTTATGAATCATTTATCTGGGAAGGATTAGATATCTTTATTTTTATGTTTCTGGCTCCCTTGTTGTATTGTTATTGATATTATGTCTGGTATCATTTTAGCTAATATTTAATTAGTTAAGCATCTATTTAAATATGTTTACAATCAGATTGTATTTAATTATAAACTTTTCAAGGACTTAGGAGGCTTTGATATTTTCATAATTTTAAATTTCTTTCACATGTATTTTGAATGGATATATCTTAGGGACAAAGTCTCTGAGTTCTTAAAAAAGTGGACTCCCTCTGGGAGATTTAGACAGTATTTACATGTGATAGGCTGTGTTCAGAGCTTTACACCTTCCTGTGCTAGGCTTAAATTAGTCTAAATTCTTGGGTTGGGCTTATCTCTCCTGTAATTTCCATCAAGTTTAACAATTGCTGTTGGCTGGAGTAGATACAATTTCTTTCAACTGGTCTGTGGATGTATCTCGCAATATTTTATGAACCTTCTGTCAAATGTGCTGACTGTAATGGCCAGATCTACTCAAATGGAAGGAAACAAGCAATGGTATTGATTATAATATTTTTTTTTAAATTTAGGCAATGAAATATGATATTTATTAGTTAAAATGATATCAAATACAATAACAATAACAATAGAACAAGGGAACCAGAAACATAAAATAAAGATATCTCTTAAAAATAAATTCCTTAGTGTTTGAAAGTCAACTAGCCTGGAAAATACAGTGGCAAACAATAATAGCATGTGGTTTGGGGCTCAGCAGTTATGCACTTGCTGCACAAGTGTGAAGAACACCATTTGGATCTCTAGAAACCGTCTGTCTTATTCAGGGTTTGTGGGGCAGTGATCTGTGACAGGCAATCTGGCACCTGGTTGAGCACAGGCGTAAAATCTGGGCGAACTAGCGGAACAATCCGAAAGGGACTGGAAAAAATTATGCCAATGCTCCCAGGAGGCTTTTGGCTCCAGTCATGGTCATGTACCACCCCTCCTAAGGTAGAGGCGTGGCCACACAGTTCCAAGCCTTCCCCATGTTAATGAGACACCTAGAGGCTTAGCCATGCCCCTTCCCAGTTACTATATCTGACTCACATCTCCCAGAGGCCGGGGGGTACAATTCCATCCACACCACTCCATATGATGAAAATAAATGTCTTAGAATTATGAACTGTCTCTTCATCTGGACCCGCCATGGTCAGGGCCGGAAAAGGCTTCCCACAGCTCTCACCTGCCCATCAGACTGTGTGGGAAGACACACGGCCACTTCCTGTGTGTCTCCTGTTCCACCCAGAGCAGCAGCGCCCGGACAGACACATGGGGTTTCTTTCCACCGCACCAGGCTTGTTCCTACAGGGGTTTCTATTCCTGCACAAACATCATGATCAGGAAGCAAGTTGGGGAGGAAAGGGTTTATTCAGCTCACACTTCCACATTGATGTTAATCATCAAAGGAAGTCAGGACTGGAACTCAAGCAGGTCAGGAAGCAGGAGCTGATGCAGAGGCCATGGAGGGATGTTCCTTACTGGCTTGCTTCTTCTGGCTTGTTCAGCTTGCTCTTTTATAGAACCAGGACCACTAGCACAGGAATGGCACCATCCACTATGGGTCCTCCCACCCTTGATCACTCATTGAGAAAATACCTTACAGCTGGATCTCATGTAGGCATTTCCTCAAGGGAGGCTCTTTTCTCTGTGATAACTCCAGCTTGTGTCACGATGACACACAAAACCAGCCAGTATACCCACAGAACTCCTAGTGGTTGTGGTAGCTCACCTGTGATTTAAATCTTCAAGGTCAGAGGTGGGGAATGCAGGGCAAACTGACTTAGCAAGACTAAATTTCCCAACCAACTCTGGGTTTTATTGATTCTGATTCAGTGAATACAGTGGAAGAGCAATACAGGATGATTCCTGACATCATATGACATGTACACCCACACACTTTTCTGTCCATGTGTATGCATAAACACATGTGCACAGACATACCTCACACACATACATACCGTTGTATGATGGGGGAACAGTGGTCCTTGCACTCACAGATAAGCATTAAGGAAGCAAGGAATATTAAACATGCAGGGTTTTTCCCTTCAAAGGAAAAGGTATATGACCTGTTTTCTGGCCAGAGTACTAGGAATGAAGGTGGTTAATGGCTTAGTCGACCTCTATGCTATCTGTAAGGTCAGGGCACATCTGGCTTCCCCAGGTCCCATAACAGGACCAGAGATGGTTAATTGTGTAGGTAATCTCTGCGCTATCTGTATGGCCAGGGGCTCTCCCAGACTTTTGCTAATAGAATGGAGATAGTAGTTTAGGTGATCGCTATACTATCTGTATGTCTGAGAACACACAAGTTCTTCCTCCAAGCCCCTAAGATAACTCATACAGTCTATCTACTGAAACCATCTCGTGGAAGAATGATGCCTTGGAAAGAGTTTCTATATACTCATACCTTATAGTACACACACATTGTAATATACCGGAAAACTTGCTTCTTAACAAAGTGTACTGTACTTAAATATACCTAAAATAAAATAACCCAGTATCGGACTCTAGTAGTTTGAACCAATGCTAGTTACCGAGTAATAGTGAATCAGACTTCCTTCTTGTCTCACAGTGACTGTTACTCTGCTCTCTATAGTACTTGAGGAGACCCTTATAGTATGGGAAAAAGAAAGATGCTCTGTCTCAAAACAAGGCAAATGGTAACAATGGACATGTGTTCTCTGACTCCCACAAATATGCCAGGATTCATGTGTATCCACAATCATACACAAGAATATACATCATATACACAAACATACTATACATATACATGTAAAAACATATTCCTTTTGGGAACAAATAATGAATAGACAGTACGAAAATTGTGAGGAACATGCTACAAAAACCCCAACATTGTCAGGGATATACTATTGAGAGGAATGAAAGCTATAGAAAAATCTTCAAAGAGATTAGAGTATATCCAAGTGGTTATGAGCAAAGCATTGGTAGAAAGTTATCTGATACATTTGTTTGTGATGATTTTGCAGACAGAAATGAGGAACATATTGCCGGAGAGCAAAGCAAATGTGGCTATGCTATTTAACAGTGAGGACCTAGGCCCACTGCTGCTTGTGTCATAATGTTTGTGAAATGAAGGCATAACAATGAATTGAAGTATTTGTGTTTTACATTTCTTTTTTTTATCTTGACTCTAAATATAAATATATTTATGCATACATATTATGTAATATATATAAACATATATATTATATAGGACTATGTTATATATTATCCATCATATTTTTTTTAATACTTTATTTACATTTCCAATGTTTCCTCCTTTCTAAGTCTCTTCTTTGGAAACCACCTATTCCCTCCCTCTCCCCCACCTCTATGAGGAAATTCCACCTCCCACCCACCCACCCACCCACTCCCATATTCCCACCTTGACATTCCCCTTTAATGGGGCCTCTCCTCTCCCTGATGGCTAACAAGGCCCTCCTCTGACATATATGTGGTCTGAACCATGGGTCCCTCCATGTGTATTCTTTGGTTGGTGGTCCAGCCTCCATGAGGAACGGGAGGGGGGGTCAGGCCAGTTGACACTGTTGCTCCCTCCATGGGGCTGCAGACTCCCTAAGTTTCTTCAGTCCCTTCTCCAAATCCTCCATCTGGGACCTCACTCTCAGTCCAGTGGTTACTGTAAAGTGAAACTTGGGTATTCTGAATGTTTCGGCTAATATCCACTTATCAGTGAGTACATACCATGTTTGTTCTTTTGTGACTGAGTTACCTCGCTCAGGATGATATTTTCAAGTTCCATCCATTTGCCTGCAAATTTCATTAAGTCAGTGTTTTTAATAGCTGAGTAGTACTCCTTTGTGTAAATGTACCACATTTTCTGTATCCATTCCTCTGATGAGGGACATCTGTGTTGTTTCCAGCTTCTGGCTAGTATAAATATGGCTGCTATGAACATAGTGGAGCATGTATCTTTATTACATGTTGGAGCATCTTCTGGGTATATGCCCAGGAGTGGTACAGCTGGGTCTTCAGGGAGTATTATGTCCATTTTTCTGAGGGTCCGCCAAACTGATTTCCAGGGTGGTTGTATCAGCTTGCAATCCCACCAACAATGGAGGATTGTTCCTCTTTCTCTACATCCTCGCCAGCATCTGCTGTCACCTTAGTTTTTGATCTTAGCCATTCTGACTGGTGTGAGGTGGAATCTCACTTGTTTTGATTTGCATTTCCCTGATGATTAAGGAGGTTGAGCATTTTTTTTTTTTTTTTTTTTTGGTTTTTTGAGAC
>JAPYYD010004885.1:0-12674 GCA_028551405.1 Uromys caudimaculatus | reverse complement strand
ATGTAATAAAGACACATGCTCCACTATGTTCATAGCAGCCATATTTATAATAGCCAGAAGCTGGAAACAACCCAGATGTCCCTCATCAGAGGAATGGATACAGAAAATGTGGTACATCTACACAATGGAGTACTACTCAGCTATTAAAAACAATGATTTAATGAAATTTGCAGACAAATGGATGGAACTTGAAAATATCATCCTGAGCGAGGTAACTCAGTCACAAAAGAAGGAACATGGTATGTACTCACTGATAAGTGGATATTAGCCAAAACGTTCAGAATACCCAAGTTTCACTTTACAGTAACAGCTGGACTGAGAGTGAGGTCCCAGATGGAGGAGTTGGAGAAGGGACCCTAAGAATTTGATCGCTTGTTCTCCTGTTGGTGGCACTGTGTGGGGAGGTTCAGCCTTTCAGCATTGAGGGTTTATAGCTTTGCCTTTCTTCCAGTCTGTACCTTCTGCTTTCCGAGTGCAGGCAGAAATATGATTTCTTAGCTTCCTGTGCCAGCTGCTTACTGCTGTGTCTCCCGCACCATTATGGACTCTTGCTCTGAGACAGTAATCTAAAATACTTTGTCCCATAAGTTGCTTTCAACCATGGTGTTTTGTCACAGCAAAGGTCAAGTAACTGATAGTGTGGTGTAATTTACTTTCCATGTTGTCCTTTGGGATGTGCCAAACTTGGAGGCAATGCCACTGTTTCAGGAGAGTCTAGAAGTCTCACACTGTGGCCCTCATAGCAGTTTGCAATTTCAGTTTACTGACTGAATACAGAAAACATGGCACATGGGCACAGTGGAATCTTACTCAGCTGCAAAGAATGAAATGGCATCCACAGGAAAATCCGTGGGACTGGAGATTGTTATGTTAAGTGAAACAAGCCAGACTCAAACATAGATATCGCCTGTTTCCTGTCATGTATGTAATCTAATTTTGGGATTATTAGAATTTGGAAAATGTAAAATTTAAACATGTGTCTGTATATGTACATGTATATATGTACATAAGTGTATGTATATGTATGTATGTGTATGAAATAGAAGTTTACAAAAGGATTATAGGATAGGATGAAGAGGTCCACAGAGAGACAGGTGGGGAAACAAGAGAGGTAAGTGGAGTATATATGCCACAAAAGGAGAAACAAGACAAAAGAGGTAAAATTTGCTTTAATAACACATGTTCTCTAATAAGGATGATGACTGACCTGTTCCTCTGTGTTTGGCCTCCATACTCCTCATATTTAATGTCAAGTTTCAGAGCTATGCTCTTCAAATGTTACTGATATTCTGTTGTAGAATGGATGACAACCTTCTAAGTCCAGGGTCACCAAGACATGATAAGAAAATAAATTAGAGTTTTGTTATGTTGACACAGACAAGGGAATGGTAGTACTTCTTAATCTGTATCCACAAAAAAATGTTTGGGCCATCCCTTTCAACTTGATATTTTAATATAGATGAATTTGGCTTAAAATGAATATCCAGGGGGTAATCAAACAAAAAGAGAAGACATGAGAAAGAAACAAAATAAGCAGTCTTCATGCACAAGAGATAAATTAGGAAAGGCTTATCTTGTTTCCTTTCTCTCATCCCTAGTTTCATTGTATAAATAAGATAAGTAAAAACTATAAAAGATATTAACCATGATGATTTAATATGCCTACTCACCACAAGATGAGTGCCATAAACAAAATTATCATTGTGTGTGCATGCCAAAAACATTTACGATCTATTTTCTTTGCAAATTTCAAGTAAACAACAATTGTTTCCAGCCATGGTCTCCACACTGTACATCAGGACATAAGAGCCTACCCAACACTGGACTGAAGTTGTACCTTTGACAAGCCTCTATTCATCTTCCTGAACTCTCACACTGTCTTGTCTGCTGACATCATGGCCCACCACCTCTTTTCACTATGTTTTCCTCTGTGTCTTTTTCCTAAAAATCTAACCACAGGATGTCATAGAAATTAAATTTAAGTTGTTTTTACAGATCCATTAAATTCAGGAAGATGCTTGAATTGTTCTCCAAAGGGAAAATAAAATAGATATTGGAGGTGGAGGAGGGAGGGAACTGGGTGGGAGAGGAGGTGGGCAGGGAGGGAGGAATCAAGTGTAGGAAGAGCAGGGGCGAGAGAACAGAAATGGTGGCTATGGGAGGCACACCTCTAGAATGTGCCAGAGACCTGGGATGGGGGAGGCCCTAGGGTGGCTATAGGGGTGACTCTAGCTGAAACTCCTAGCAGTGGGGGATATGAACCCTGCAGTGACCACTTTCTGTAGCCAGACAGGACTCCCAAGAGAGGGATAAGAATGCCAATCCACCCACAAAACCTTCCACCCTAAATGTGTCCTGCCTACAAGATATGCAGGGACTAAGAAGGAGCAGAGACTGAGGGAATGGCCAACCAATGACTGGCCCAAAGTGAGACCCGCCCCATGGGCAAGAACCAATCCCTGACACCATTAATGATATTCTCCTACGCTTGCAGACAGGAACCTAGCATAACTGTCCTCTGAGAGGCTCCACCCAGCAGCCAACAGAAAGAGATACAAAGACCCACAGCCAAACATTAGATGGAGCTCAGGGAGTCTTATGGAAGAGTTGGGGCAAGGATTGAGGGACCCTCAAAAAGGACAGGGACTGCACAGGAAGACCAATAGAATCAACGAACCTGAACCCCTGGAGCTCTCAGAGACTGAGCCACCAACCAAAAAGCATAGAAAGGCTGGACCTAGGCCCCGTGCACATATGGAGCAGATGTGCAGCTGGGGCTTCATGTGAGTCCCCAACAACTGGAATGGTGACTCTCCCTGAATTAGTTGCCTGCCTGAGGATCTCATTCCCCTAACAGGACTCAGTGAGAGTGGATGGGCCTAGTCCTGCAGTGATTTGATGCATATGTGTGTGTGTGGGGGGGTGTCTGATACCTAGGGGGTTCCCCTTCTCAGAAGGTAAGGGGAGGGTAGGATGGGGAAGGGGCTGTGAGAGGGGGTTGGGAGGGGAGATGGTCTGATATTGGTATGTAAAGTGAATGAATGAATGAATGAATGAATGAATAAATAAATAAATAAATAAATAAATAAATAAATAAATAAAAATTTAAAAACCAGTTCCATATCAGAAGCATTGAGAGCAGGAACTCAAGCAGGGCAAGAACCTGGAGGCAGGAGCTGATGCAGAGACCATGGAGGGTGCTGCTTACTGGCTTGCTCCTCGTGACCTGCTTTCTTACAGAACTCAGGACCACCAGCCCTGGGATAATCTCATCCACAATGGGTTGGGCCCTCCCACATCAATCGCTAATTCAGAAAGTGCCCTACACCAGACCTTATGGAGGAATTTTCTCCTTTGAGCTTCCCTCCTTACAGGTGACTCTAGCTTGTGTCAAGTTCTTGTAACAGTAGATAGCACATTATCTTTTTTATTACTTTTAGCCTTTTGTAATATTTGGGTATATAAACATCACATTTATCTAATCCCTCATTGAAATGCATTTTGAGCCAGGCAGTGGTGGCGCATGCCTTTAATCCCAGCACTTGGGAGGCAGAGGCTGGTAGATTTCTGAGTTCGAGGCCAGCCTGGTCTACAGAGTGAGTTCCAGGACAGCCAGGGCTACACAGAGAAACCCTGTCTCGAAAAACCAAAAAAAAAAAAAAAAAAAAGAAAGAAAGAAAAGAAAGAAATGCATTTTGAAGATTGAGGAGACAGCATAGTCAGTAAAGGGTTTGCTACAAAACATGAGGAACTGAATTCAATCCCAGAACCATACAAAAATCCAGGCACAGTGGTATGTGCTTACAGTCCCATCCTCTGGGGAGGTAAAACAGGAGGATTTCCATGGTCCCCTGCCAATTAGCCTCACTGAATTCACAAGCTCCAGGCCAATGAGCTCTTGTCTCCAAAAGAAAGTGGATAGGTACTGAGGTGTAGTATGAACACGAGCGCGCGTGCGCGCACACGCACAAAGGCCTTCACACATACACATACAAAAGGCAAAATTTAAATCTCAAATTTTTGCCATAAGAAATACGCAATCAACTTCCCTTGCACATATTTCCTTAGGTTCCAAAGAATACTTATGAAAAAGCAGAATCATTAAGTTGTAAATTTTCTTTATATTTCAGAATTTTTTTAAATTAACGGGCAAAAGTTAGAAGGGCATCTCAACCTTCAATAAAATGAAGGATTGCAATTACTTACAATGTCAGAAAAGATAATAAATTTTTTTGGATACACTGGAGAATAAATTTGCCTTGTTTTTATTTTTATATTTTATTTAATATTTATATATGTATATAAAGTTTTAGAACAAATTCTCTGTACTGGCTAGTTTTCTGTGTCAACTTGACACAAGCTGAAGTTATCACAGAGAAAGGAGTTTCAGTTGAGAAAATGCCTCCATGAGATCCAGCGGTAAGGCATTTTCTCAATTAGTGATCAAGGGGGGAGGGCCCCTTGTGAGTGGTACCATCTGTGGGCTGGTAGTCTTGCGTTCTATAAGAAAGCAGGCTGAGCAAGCCAGGGGAAGCAAGCCAGTAAGTGACATCCCTCCATGGCCTCTGCATCAGCTCCTGATCTCTGATCTCCTTGAGTTCCAGTCCTGACTTCCTTTGGTGATGAACAGCAGCATGGAAGTGTAAGCTGAATAAACCCTTTCCTCCCCAACTTGCTTCTTGGTCTTGATGTTTGTGCAGGAGTAGAAACCCTGACTAAGACATTCTACCTTATAATTCCTTCTCTCATGACTACTTTCCCTATCAACTGAATATGTTCTCTCTCTCTCTCTCTCTCTCTCTCTCTCTCTCTCTCTCTCTCTCTCTCTCTCTCTCTCTCTCTCAGAGTTCATTTGGTGCTCCTTATATGAGCATGGATGTGGGACCATCTACTGGGTGGTTAGCTTCTGGGGACCAGAACCCATGAGGAAACTGTCTCTCCCTCCTCCAGAATCCATCATTACCAATATCTTGTCAAATAGGGACGAGGCTTTGTGAGGCCCTTCGCCATCTGTGCTGGGATTTTGCCTGCCTTGATCTTCTGCAGGTCTCATATACGCAGCCCCAGCTGCTGTGGACTCACATGCTCAGCTGTGCTGCCATTTCTGGCAATACTGTTTTGCTGCAGGTGTCAATACCGCTGGATGACACAAACTCTCTGCCCTTGCTTTAGGGAGGCTTTGGGGCAAAGAATGTCATGTGTATGTCCAGTTTAAGGCTGAGCACTCTTATCCTCTGTACACTGGGCAGGTATAGGCGTCTGTTTTAACTACCATCTATTATGAAAGGAAGCTTCTTTGATAAGGCTTGAGAGATGCATTGATCTATGGGTCTAAAGATAAGAACTTAGGGGTTAGCTTATTACTATTTCCATTTAATAGAACAATAGTATTAGGTTCTCCTTTACAGCCTATGACTAACCAGCACAGGTTTCTGGCCAAATTAATGGTACCAGACACGGGTTCCATCTTGTGGAGTGGGCTCTAAATCCAATCAGAAAGTGTTGGTTAGTGCCATAACAACTGGTCCATTATTGTACCGGTGGGAATATCTTGCCAGGCCAGTTCTTTTTTGTAGCTCATAAGTTTCACAGCTGGATAAGACTGTTAATGGCTTTTTCTTCTCACTATAGTAGACAGCACCGTTTATCACCATGAAAACTGGCCAGTAGGGATGAAGCTTCTAGCTCAATACCAGCTTGAGTTTTTCCATGTCCAGTGACTAAAGCATGTGGTATCTGTGCCTTCAGCAATAGGGTTTTACTATTAAGTTCCAGAGGGCTAACCAAGAGTAAACTTAATATTTGGGGAAGTTTGTACAACCCCTACTGATAAACAACTAGAAAAGAGAAAACTTATTCCTAGCACTAGACTTTTTATTTGATAACCAACAATGTCTGGGAGAGGCAGTGTACCCCCTATTATAGGGTAACTACATTTAACCCCCTTTTACATATATATACATACATACATACATATATATATGTGTATATATATACACATATGTGTATATATATACATATATATATATGTATGTATGTATGTATGTATGGGAGCATCTACAAAATTTACTCAATATAAACAATTTTTCCTGTGGGAATTATATCAATGGTACTATTTCTAGCAGTCATAAATTCCTGTCTTCCCAAAGTTGGACAATATTCTATACTATAAGAACTAACTTCGGCCTGCCCAGGGCATATGCTACTGTCTTACTGTGTACTTGTCTACTTATATGTATAACCAGTTGTATTCTTTTTTTTTACTCAATATTGAAGATTTCTCTGAGTCATCTCTTTATTTCAGATGAGAAATAGGTTTACTGTTTGTGCTTTGCAGAATACTATGACTCAGAGAGAGCAAGTGTTTTTCCTAAGGTCCTGATTCAAACCACTCTGACAGACTTCTCAAGACTGGCCAGTGCATTCTAACCCTGCCATATGCTGCCCTTGCCCTTCTGACCTATGGCAGCTGAAGAAAAGAAAGAAATGTGAAACGTACCCGGCGTGAGGTTCAGACGAAGCGCCTTCCTCAAACTATACTCAGTGGAGCCCTCAACCCTTGATAAGCTATGAAGCCTTTTCTGTTTGGATCAAAGTCTCACAGCAGTCTTTAGAAGTGTGCACTACAATCACGATTGTTTGATATGTAGGAATGAAGCTAAATGGCACAATATGATCATACAAAAAAGAGTAAAAAGCAAGAAACATGCCTAAAGTTGGGGGAAGATCAATAAGACATTTTACATAACGCTTTGTGAGAAAATAAAACTGGGTGTTAAAAAATAGTTCCTCCCTTCCCGATTTCACTAAATTTACTTTTTATTGCCACACAAATCAGTGTCAATGCACGGGACCTTATGTCATGCTGAACCTTTCGTCTTTCAAGGAAGAAACAGGCCACTGTCTGATTTTCAGGAGTCAAGTCATCTCAAGAATTGACTGGCAAAAACTCTAGCCTGGCCTGACACACTTGGCAGGGCGAATGGGAAGAAGCTTCACCTGGATGTCTTTTGGTTGTGCTTGCCGTAACAAGGGTTCTCAGCCAAAGCAGCCATATTCACATCTAAACAATGAAGAGACAGTTGTCTCCACACGTTTTGAATTCATGGAACCTAGGATAATTTCCTACATAGTTGAATAACTTGCTCTCTTGGGTTTTTGGTTTTCTGGCCATGATATCCACCTTCCAATCCTGATACCTCCTTATCTGCCAAAGATCCAGGAAACAAAAATGGCCACTGGACAGAGGGTCACCCATGTAGGAAGACAGTAAGATGAAAGGGGAAAGCCAGGAAAGAAAAGCAAGTCCTTGAGAGCTGAGATCTTTTGCTCTCCTTTTTGCCAAAATGGAGAGAAGAAATGGGAAAAGAGACACGGTGGGTATCGTCCATTGTCCACTTTCTACTTAGACCTGGAGGAGAGGGCAGCTCCCAGCTATTCCCTACCAACCCTGCCTGAGTCTGATCCTTTCAGGTCCTACCAATTTCTCCATGGAGTGGGTGGGATCTCAGAGACCACTGATGGCTCCCAATGGTTATTGAGCTATGGGTATTTGGCTGGACATTGGTGGATGGTCACTATCCATAAGGCAAAGAGACTCTGTGGCTAAAGAGTATACCAAGAGAATTCTACACATTACCAGGGTCCAAAGCTTGTCCAAGGGCAGAGGAAGGAACACCAGGGCTTATAAGACAGCTAATGCACAAAAGAACGGACTTAAGGCTATGCTCAATACTTGCAGCAGCAATGGGTGTCTGGAGGACATTGAACTGCTAAATCCTGAAAGTTCCCAGACGCCATTCTAAGGAAGAGCCTTAAAGAAGCAGTTAATCTAGCATAGTATCACCCACATGCCATGAGCTATCTGCAAAGACTCTTAAATCACTGGACTGGATTTACTGATATGCCCAAATTATAATTTCCCATCAAACAAGGGAGCTTAGAAGTAAGATTAGATCCAGTTTCCGATGAAAGTATCTACATCCTCTTTGTTTATCCGACTGAAGTGTGATAATTTTTAAAGCAACAACATCAGTTTAAGTGGAATATATGTATACACACGGAAGCCAGAGGATAGGCACGGCTGCCGTTCTCAGAGACAACACCACCTCCTTTTAGATATGTCTTCTCATGGCCTAGTGCTCACCAATTAGGCTAGACTAACTGGCAGCTAGTTCCAGGGCTCTTCCTGTTTCTGCCACAGCAGCAAGGGGTAGCTGAAAGCACACATCATAACACCCAGTGTTTTACTTGGGTCTTGGGATGCAACACAGACATTTGCCACTTTACCAACCACACTGTCCCTTCTGTCCTAGAAGAATAGTCTTCTATCTTAATTGTAGTTGTAAATTCACTGGAGTTCACAGAAAACGAATACAGCTGCTGGAGAGGGCAAATCCCTCTGAGTGGATGGGCGTGGTTATCAAGAATTGAAATCACTAAGTTTCTGTGATTATTTTTGTTAACTAAGTGTGATGCCATATTTACTGTCTCATGAAAGCCTTTTACATGCTTGCATGATAGCCCATTCTACTCTTGCTAATTCATTTTTACTTCAGTGTTTTAAACTTGTTCCTATATTTTATTTCCTTAGGACAGCTTTATAGTAGGAACTACTGATGTCTAAGGTCAGAAACGTCTAGCCACGCCTCATAGTAAAAATTCCTACACTTACCTGTTCATAGAACAGCACCAAGAAATATGGCAATCCAATAAAACACTCTAAAATCTCTCACTATGAAATTGCTATGATAGGTTTTGCAATCCAGTATAAATTGATATCGCTTTCTACTTTAAGATCTTTATTGTTTAAAATTCATGGTTGTGATTTGATTGTATAGAATTCTTTTAAGCATCATACCAACAGATAAAGCTGTGAGCTTGTGTTCTTTGGTTTTTGTTGTTTTTTTTTTTTTTTTTTTTTTTTTAAGTATTGGACTAAATTCTCCCTCTACCTTAGACTTTGCTATAAATACCTATGAATTCAATGAAGTGTAGATACTTTACAGTAGAGCAGTTGTTCTCAACCTTCCTAATTCTGCAACTGTTTAACAGAGCTTTTCAAATTGCACTGACCCCCAAACATAAAATTATTTTTGTTGCTACTCCATGACTGTAATTTTGCTACTGTTTTGAAAGGGTTGTTCAACTCCTAGAGGGGTCGCAACCCACAGGTCGAGAACTGCTGCGTTAGAGAAAGCATTTCCTCCTAGAGTAAAACATCACTTTGCTTAAACACAGAGGAGTTCGCAATATAGGAGGAGATGAAGTTCCAGGACCCAGCAAGGTAAGTCCTTGAAGGTCTACTGCGGGGCACATCCAAGCTCTCAGGGAGCGCCAAGGCTGTTGAGGCGAGAGAGAGAGAGAGAGCACTGTACAATGAGCACACTGGCCCAATACATATGAAAGCTTACACCTTCTTTTCCTCATCAGAGAGGCATTCCATCTTGTTCTTTGCAGCTACAGTGGGAGCTCACTGTGTATTTGTTGAATTAGTTGTGGAGCAATAGAAATCTCTATAGCCTGGATTTATCATTTAGCTAGCCCATATAAAAGCCACACAGTCCAGGTATTTTTATTTATAAGCCATAAGCCTAGATTGGGCAAGTTTGATTCTAATTTATTCCCTCGATACAGAGTCCCTTGTTACTTGCTGTTTCTCTTGGCCGTGTGCTCATTGTCCATCTCCCTCATGGCAGCCTCTCTACCTCTATCTCCTCCCTTCTGCCTTCTTTCTACCTGCAACCCCCTCACTTGATAATCAAGTCCCACCTTTCTCCCTCCACTGCCCAATCACAGGCTCTAGCCTTTTATTGACAGTTAAATTGGAGAGCCAAGGTTCACATGGCATCACTTGGTGTCCTTGAGGATCAGCTCATTAGGGGAAATCATATCTTGAGAAGCCAGTATTTGCATTAGAATACAAGCAGCCTCAGACCAACCAGACCAACCTACTACAAATCTGTTTCAGGGTGGCAGTCACTCATGATGATATAAATAATACTTTGTAAGGAGTTGGCTAGCCACTGAATGCTCAAGTTCAGACACAGGCAAACATTGAAGAGAAAGTGGAGTGAATGAGAAGTGTTCCAAAGGATGCCTTTGACCTCTGATCTCCTTGTGAGGAGTCAACTGTGCTAATAGACTGGGGAAAGTCGATTCTTCCATGGCCCCTGCTTCCTGTTGTCTTGCATAGCTACACATTTTATGTCTTTTGATTTGTAGAAACAGTGGAGATCCAGGCCCTAAATTCAGCAGGACCACCTTGAACCCCTGTCAGATGCAGGCAGTCATAGCACTGACCCTGCAGTGACCTGATGCTGAGTGGGAACAGTGATGCAGCGCCAGCCTAAACCAGCTCCCCAGATATCAGGCAGCATCCAGCATCACGGTGCTCTGCAGGAATGCGCTCCTTGCTCAGTCTTGTTTATGGACCAACTCTTAAATATCACAAAATACTAGTTTTGAAAACTCAAATATTTGCTTCTGACCGCTAAATTCTCACAAGGTAGCACAGAAACCTTTAGAAAACGTAAGTACCTAAGAAATGTTGCCTGCCTCTGGAACTTTCCAGAAATGCTGCCATCTCCCTCTCACAGGTACTCACACTGACAGTGCCATTTGCTTTTACACAGATAATCTGTCCTCTGTCCTTTTAAGAAAGATAATCTCTTCTCTCCCTGTATTTTTACCAATCATTTATTGTATATTCCATGAACTGTCTTTATCAAATTTGTCCTTGATAAATTACAAATGTGGGCTTCTTAGGCTAATGTTAATCACAGTAGTTTATTTGGTTAGAAGTGCCCCCAAGGAAAGCCTTGCTAAGGACAAGGTTAGACACGGCGCCAGCGTGCTCCATCTTGTTCGTCGATCTTCAGCCTATGATGTTACAGGCTGGTTTTAGATAGGATCTGAGCTCTCTAAATTCAACATTAGCTATTGATTTAATAGTGAACTAGCTCTTTATCAGACAGTGTCAGAGTCTGGGAACAGCCTTCCTGTGGCGTGATGACAGTTTTACAGAGATAGTGAGGGGTAGGTAAGCCCTGAGCCCCTGGACTCAAAGGATTTCTGAGAACGTTTGGATGAGCCATGAGTGTCAGGAATGGGGCTGTGAGCATTCCTGCAAGTGAACCAACTTCAGTCACTGTCACACATAGTAATTGTCTTCCTGGAGCCTGGTCTGGCTTCTATTTATAGATCTGATGGAAGTACAAAATGAACATTGTCAAAGCAGAAGCTATAATGTTGGGAAATAAGTGGCTTTTTTTAACCTGTCACCACACCTTATTCTGCCTTCATGTTTTATATCCTGGTGACCTGAGAGCCTGGGTAAGACACTGCTCACAGAACTCAACCTATGACGTGTCTGTTTCAGCATGAGCTTGAACCATTTTTATTTTTTTTTAGTTTTTATTAATTCAGTTTTTATTTAAATCCAACTTGTTAACCACATACAATTTCATATTTCTTTTTTTATTTATTTATTTTTGGATATTTACTTTATATGCATTGCAAATGTTTTCCCCTTCGGAAATCCTCTATTCCATCCCCTCTCCCCCTGCCTCTATGAGGGTGCTCCCCTACCCACCCACACACTCCCCTCTTCCCTCCTAACATTCCCCTACACTGGAGCATCTAACACCCTCAGGCCCAAGGGCCTCTCCTCCCCCTGATGGCTAACAAGACCCTCCTCTGCCACATATGCAGCCAGCACCATGGGTCCCTCCATGTGTATTCTTTGGTTGGTAGTCCAGTCTCCGGGAGATCCGGGGGGTCTGGCCAGTTGACACTGTTGCTCCCTCCATGGGGCTGCAAACCCCCTCAGCTCCTTTAGTCCCTTCTCCAACTCCTCCATCCAGGACCCCACGCTCAATCCAATGGTTGGCTTGAAGCATCTACGTCTGTATTTGTCAGGCTCTGCCTGAGCCTCTCTGGAGACAACATATCATGTTTCCATCAGCAAGCACTTCCCAGCATCCACAAGAACGTCCAGGTTTGGTGTCCGTATATGGGATGGATCCCCAGGTGGGGCAGTCTCTGGATGGCCTTTCCTTCAGTCTCTGCTCCACACTTTGTGTCCATATTTCCCCCTGTGAGTATTTTGTTCACCTTTCTAAGAAACACTGACACATCCACATTTTGGTCTTCCTTCTTCTTAGGCTTCATATGGTCTGTGAATTGAATCTTGGGTATTCTGGACTAATATCCACTTATCAGTGAGTAAATACCATGTGTGTTCTTTTGTGACTGAGTTACCTCACACTCAGGATGATATTTTCAAGTTCCACCCATTTGCTTGCAAATTTCATGAAGTCATTGTTTTTAATAGCTGAGTAGTACTCCATTGTGTAGATGTACCACATTTTCTGTATCCATTCCTCTGATGAGGGACATCTGGGTTGTTTCCAGCTTCTGGCTATTATAAATATGGCTGCTATGAACATAGTGGAGCATGTGTCTTTGTTACATGTTGGAGCATCTTCTGGATATATGCCCAGGAGTGGTATAGCTGGGTCCTCAGGTAGTATTATGTCCATTTTTTCTGAGGGTCCAGCAAACTGATTTTCAGAGTGGTTGTACCAGCTTGCAATCCCACCAGCAATGGAGGAGTGTTCCTCTTTCTCCACACCTTCACCAGCATCTGCTGTCACCTGAGTTTTTGATCTTAG
>JAPYYD010004884.1:0-12675 GCA_028551405.1 Uromys caudimaculatus | reverse complement strand
CTGCAAATTTCATTAAGTCATTGTTTTTAATAGCTGAGTAGTACTCCATTGTGTAGATGTACCACATTTTCTGTATCCATTCCTCTGATGAGGGACATCTGGGTTGTTTCCAGCTTCTGGCTATTATAAATATGGCTGCTATGAACATAGTGGAGCATGTGTCTTTATTACGTGTTGGAGCATCTTCTGGGTATATGCCTAGGAGTGGTATAGCTGGGTCCTCAGGTAGTAGTATGTCCAATTTTCTGAAGGTCTACCAACCTGATTTCCAGAGTGGTTGTACTTCAAGCTCTCTGTTGTCTATCTCAGAGCCTGCTGTGGCATAAGAGCCCCCCCACTTCACACTCCGGGGCCTTATTTGGCCCATAAGCAGTTGGGTCTGGGGCTCCTGTGAATCCCACTCTTCAGAGGTAGAGGTTTATTACTCATATACTTCTAATACCAGCCAATTGATAAGGGAGTCCTCGTGTGAAAGGGACCAGCAGAGGAATTAGGGCGGGGATCAGTTATATATACGTATTATACATATATATATATAACACTATAATATAATACTATAGTATAATACTATATATATATATATGTATATACTATATATATAGTATAATACTTGCCTAGCATACTCAAGGCCTTGGGTTCAATCCCCAACACCATAGAAATCATGCACCAACAATACATGAAGTTTAAAAATAATATTAACGTCAGGCTGGCTGTTAGGATAAGGACTGAAAGGTAGGATAGGATTGAGTCATTATAGAACTTACTAAACTTTAGGATTAAAGTGATTGTGATTTTTGTTATTTTCAGTTAGCCTTCATCCAAATTTATACACACAAACCACCATTATCTTAGAAATGGAGTTATCTTAGAACTGGGGTTAGAATAGACTAATGAATAAAAATACCAAATACAACTTGAAAAACTAAACCTTTAGTACCAAAAACTCACCCAGGTTGGGGATGGAGAGATGGCTCAGCATTTAAGAGCTAGTACTGCTCTTGCCTATTGACCTGGGTTTGTTTACCAGCAGTGAAGGTCAGAGGATAAGTTTTGTGGAGTTGATTATGCCTTCTATCTTTTATGTGGGTCTTGGGGACCAAATTCAGGTTGGTAGCTTTGTGTAGCAAATGCTTTTTACTACTGAGCCATATTGCCAATCTTTGTATATATATTCTTCATGGCCAACTGTATACTATATTTTAAACATCATATTTAACAAGTTATCATACACTTACCATATTTGAACTTAATAGCTCCTTAAACTTTTAGCTATTTAATTTTCACACATTTCATTTTCCTTTAAGTTCATACTTGTATTGCCAATGCATATAAACTATATAATTTTTTTATAATATCGTGATGTATCCATAGTGCATATAATATCCACTATATTATGGATATACTGAGCTTCCTTTTGTAAGCTTCACAACTCATGCTTGGACAGAAATAGAAATAAGCAGGACCAATGAAAATACAGCAGTTCACTAGTGCCCCACGAATGTCATCAGCATCTTAAGTGGTGAGAGTGATGGAGCTTGACGCCTTGACTAGACATTAGTAAATGTGATGTTGTGCTTCAAATTTTAAAGATGCTGCTTCTTACAGAAGTGTAAGTAAAGCTAGGCATATGTAAGATATACTAAATGAATATTTCCACTAAGTCTTCAAATAATGCAGAGTGGGTAAGTAAAAATAACTCAGACTTAGACTGTAAGTGTCTACTTAAACTAATTTGGTTGGTATAAAACACACAAATACTACAGCTAAAAAATGAAATAGTTGTCAAGGATAGGATAAAACTGGAAAGTGTAGTAACAACCATATTTGAGTATCTTCTAACACGTTGAGAAATTGCTTTTTACAGTTACAGTTGAGAATTCGATGCCTGAGTTACACGGTAAGCATGGGATACCCTGCTCTCTACATGGAGGATTTAAGGCTCGCTGGCACAGAGGAGCAACATCGATTTCCAACAGACTCATGGCGGCTTCATTTAAGGGGTCCCTGAATACCGCATTCCACATCTGTAGTAATTAGGTAGGACTTGTGTGACAGATGTGTCCTGGAGACACACACCACTTGTCTACTAACCCCAGGAAGAGAGAGAATCCATGGCAAACTGCACAAACAGTTATACCAGGGTCCTCTTTGGTGAACCAATGAACTTAGGGGGGAGGGGTTGTTAATAAGAATATGAGTGAGGCACGTTTCTTGCAAGGAACAAAGACAACTCAAAAACAGCTGCATCACATCACCGAGAAGCACACCCCAACACGGGGTGAACTGGAGAGCTGCACATCGGGAGATCTTTGCCGGGCTTGCAGGCGTTTCTTCTCCCTGTCATTGGGCGGGTCAGAGTCTCCTACCCCAGCCTGTTTATTGCTTTTTATATGTCTGGGGTGGAATTCTAGAGAATATTTCCCTTTTCGGTTCTCCCAGATATGTGACCTTCTGTTTATCTCCTGAATCTCATGAAAATGCTCCTTCACCCCAATGTTTTGATTTAGGGGAAACTGCTACACAACAACATTCTCTACCCACAACCCTGTTCACACTCTATTAAAAATACTGTGAATGTCATCTAACTTCATCTTTTCTTAAAATTCTATAATATGCCCTTTCTTTTGCTTCTAGAGACATCTTGTGATTCCTCTGGTGTTCATTTTTTTCTCACTAACATGGATCAAAAAACTAGACTTTAAGTTAGACTATGGTTTGACAGGCTTTCCCCTAATGGTCTTGGGAAAATTGAGTTAGGACAGAGATATTAGGTTTATGTAAATTGAGTAGAATATCTTTTGGGCAATGAATAAGATATGATTCAGTAGTATAATGTGTGAACCAGAAACACAACAAAAATGGCCTCAATAGTATTTTATTCACTATGTCGTGGCCAGTATGAGCATGTGTGCGTATGTGTCCACAGTACTGTTCACAGTATGTCATGGTTCCTTTAAGTATTGTTGATTAGGACAGGGAACAAAAGCAAACACATAGTAAAGATTTGTTTGGAACTTTTTGTTGGAAACATAAATTCTTCACAAAGCTGATATAGACTTTGAAAAGGGCAAAGGCTTAAAATGACTATAATTGGACAATTTGAATATCATCAACAGAAGAACTGAAGTAAGTTTTTTCCTGCCCTAATTGCACTTATTAGTCTGGAAAGATGCTGGAGGATATAGATATAGCTGAGTATGTTAACATGGGGACTTCATCATCTGTGTTGGTGAAGAATCCAGAGCTGCTGTTTTAGGTCATCCACTCTCAGGTAAGCAGGCCGTCATTCCAGTTCTCACCTGAAGGTATTCTAGGCTTAGGTATGTTCTTGCTCTCAAGATCCAGCTCCATTGGCATTCCTACTTGGGGCTGGCAGCTATATATCCTTATCCTGCAGAGAGTTTAGGCTTAGCTCAGGCTGGCTCCTGTGAAACTTCTCCAGGGGATGAGCAGCCTGACCTCACTTGTATCTTTTAGTCTAATATCTTGAAGACCACTGTTATGGGTGCTTCTGTTTCCTTAATTGCTTCAGGTGAGATGACAGCAGTAGTCTCTTTTGCCTCTAGTTTGATGTTCCTTCTTTCTATACCTTTCTGGCCATAAGATAGACTTTTCCTAAGATGTCAGTAGGTAGAGAAAAACTCAAAGTGAGAAGAATCTCAATTATACCTTTGAAATCAGTTCATCTGTTGTGGTTATTCAGACAATTCAGAATGTGCAGAAGTGAAAACTAAGACAGTGAAGCAAAGTGGAGAAAAGAGCACACACAGCTCACCTGCAGGCTTCTTAAACAGTTTTTTTTAAAGGAATGTTAACGCTTAGTGCAAATACATCAAAAGTTTGTGGTAAACCAATACAAGCTTGTTTAGAGTTTAACATAAATCAGTCAGCCTGGCTTTGAGTCTGCAATCTACAACATATAGCAATGTGATCTTAATAAAGCCCCTTTCCTCTTAAAAATACTAAGAGCACAATGATACTCAAAAGTAGGAAGTTAAAATCTATGCAAAGCAGTAGTTGTAAAACAATTAGTATATGATAGAGTATTTTAATCTTCAAAGTCTTGAGTTTCCTATTTGTGTGCTCGTATTAAGAAACTGAATAATTCAACATGTATAAACTATACCAACCACAGGAAAAAATGACTAGCATTAGTGAGCATACATGCAGCCAAATAAAGGCCTAATATTCCCAAATGAGATAAATGAATGTCAAACTCTACAGAGTCAGCTCTGGGGCTGAGAATGGAGCTTAGTTCCAGCCTGTTTGCCTGGTATATGTGAGTCCTAACTCCTTAAAAAAAAAAAAAAAGTCTATCTGGGGGGCATCTTCTATATCATATTAATATATGATAAGGAATTAAAGTTTTCCAGTCATGTTAAGAGGTGAGATATATTTGTATGTACATCCAATACCTATAGAATGGTTTATAACATGCACCCCAAAACTCTCCAAAGAGGATTTTCCAAAAGGTAATGCTACTAAAGGTGGAAGCTATTAGGTTATTTCAGAATCCTGTATCCCTATTACTGTCAGGGCTGATGCTATTTCTGTAGCTTTAAAAATCAATACCTATCTTTTGCTATGTGTTTGACAGCGCCTCACTAAGTGGCCCATACTGCCCCTGATTGCAGATTTTTCCTGTCTGAGCCTCTCAAATATGAGGATTACGTGAGTGTGCCACCAACCCTACATCAATATAGATATATTGAACACGAGCCATTTCAACCAGGGATTATTTTCTAATAATTAACATCCTCTAGTCATAATAACCATTATAGTGGTTGAAGTGCCTGTTAATACAATTTAGTATTTCTGAGGTCTTTTTGTTGCCCGAAGATCACGTAGTTACCAAGTCAGGCTAGACAATGACAGTAAGGATGATGAAGACAGACACAAAACTTCTGAGCAGTATGTAATATATACCAAATGTATCCAAGAGGTAACCATGGAAGGCCGTGATGGAGGTGAAAGTTACAAAAGTTGGAGTTCTCAGAGCCTCTCCAACGGCTTTCACACAAACGAATAACCAAGAGCATTTCAAAATCCTTGCGGTCTCATCCTCTAGGGACAGTCAGCAATCCCCAGAAGGAAACACTCGCCCACCTTGACTCCGCCCCCTCAGCCGACCGGAAGCTGCGGTTTTCAGAGCCCCCGTAGGACCAAGTTTCCCAGACTTGTCGCTCTGCACGCCGCACAGCTTCCGCCGTAGCCCCTGCTTCCTCCTCGCGCGTCTGTGCGGCGCGCTCTCTAGGCCGGCGCGTCTCTATGGCCGCAGGGGTGTCCGTTCCGCAGACTCTCTCGGCACCATGGCTCCGGCGAGAGGTGAGGCCCGGCTGCGGGCGGTCGCTAGGGATCGGTGGCCCGGGGTTTGCGGGCCGGCTGGCTATGGGGCCGCGCCCTCCCTGCGGGGAGCGGCTGCGGGCTGCATCCGCACATTGGTGCGGTGAGCGGCCCGGACGCCGGCCAGGTCCTTACCTGGAGCGAGACTGTGGTTCGGAGCACTGGGTTTGAGGGGGCGCGCGCTGCTTCTCCGGATGGCGGGCCGACTCGCCAGTGCTGTGGTGACAGCCTTTTCAAGTTTTACGTAAGCTGGACCCAAGGCTGAGGTTTTATTCTGTATCACTGCGGCTAGGACAGGCCAAAAGGTGGTGGCATTTTTGTATTTATTTTTAAAGCAGGAACCAACACTACAAGGTCTCATTCTGTAGCCCACGTTGGCTTCAGACTCGGGGAGATCTTCCTGCCTCAGTTTTCCAAGCGCTGGGAGTAATGGTCTGAGTTTTCATGCCTGGCCACAACATCGCAATTTTTTTTTCTTTTTTCACCATTTCCCCAATGAACACTGGCTTTAAGTCTAAATAAATGTTGGACAAGCATTTAAAGAATATCCTTTTGCGTGGATGTGCAATTATTTATCTTTGGGGGGAATTGACATTTAAACATCAGGCGCCAAATACGTTTTGTGTGGTGGTAGATTATCCCATTTCGGATAAGTCCAGTAGCACCCAGGAAGGGAGTAATAGGAAAAGTAGGGTGATTGACAAAAGAACACTTAAAAGATGCAGCAGGCAAATCAGTAGTACCTGAAAGGGTTGTTACAGTTTATAGATTTAGACTTCTTGCCAGTACATACTTTGTTACATTTGGGTGTGTTGCACTTTTTTTTTTTTTTTAAAGGATTTATTTATTATTATATGTAAGCACACTGTAGCTGTCTTCAGACACTTTTTCTTTTCTCTCTGGCCCCGCTCGCTCTGGCCCTGCTCGTGTTGCACTTTTTATCCTAATGAAATACAGTTTCTATATATCTCCTTAGAGTCATCTTAAGGATTATTTACCTGCTGCTTCCTGAAATGTCCAAGCTTTCAGGTATGACAATAATAGTCCCCATAAAATGTAACTCGAAAACAAAAGTATAACTCCAAACTGACCTTCCTGGGGGATATTTCCCACCCTGAAACAAATACCGTGGAAGGTAACAGGTTCTCAGCAAGGGGGGTGTTGGATGATTACTGGGCCAGGGTTCTAGTGAATGGCTTGGCATGATTTGAATTGTTAGGAAAGTTTAAAATAGTTATGTACCATGAATTTTTATATTACCCTGAAAACGTTGACATTCCCAATAAATGAAATTTCATACCGGAAAATGAGGAATTGTAGAAGAAATGTTTTGATCTAATGGTAAGCTGAATTGTGAATAAAGTTATGGTTAAAAGAATTGGCTTTAATCCCAGCACTTGGGAGGCAGAGGCAGGTGGATTTCTGAGTTCGAGGCCAGCCTGATCTACAGAGTGAGTTCCAGGACAGCCAGAGCTACACAGAGAAACCCTGTCTCGAAAAACCAAACCAAACCAAACCAAACCAAACCAAACCAAACCAAACCAAACAAAAGGATTGGTTTTAAAAGTTGAAATATGCTTCTAAAGTGGCATTACATACCAAAGTCCTGTATGTTTTATAGTAGCTAAACTTACACTTTTCTACTTTGATTAGTAATTATTGTCAAGAATTACAGTCACAGACCTTTTCATTATTATGGGTGTTTAAAAAAAAAACCCTATGATATGGCTCCTGCCTATTAATCCCAGCACTTGGAGGCAGAGACACGCAGAGCTGTATGAGTTCGAGGCCAGCTTGTTTTACATGGAAAGTTTCAGACCGGCCAGAGCTACATAGAGAGACCCTGTCTCAAGGAAAGAAAGAAAAAGATAGTATGTTTTCTGGAGTTAAACATCTTTAGTATTTAAACTATCTTGCTTTTTTGAACCAGGAACCTATAAAATAGCCAAAAAAAAAAAAAAAAAAAAGTGGTTTGAGTTTTCACTCCTTAGTTATGAGAATATTGATGATTTCAGGTCATGGATGGGTAGTCGTTCTGTAGAGAGCTATTAGCCTCCTCCATAGCTGCTGAACTCTACAACTGTAGGCAGGGTAATTTAGGCAGATGAGCATGGCTATCTCCTAATACTTTATTTATGGACACTGAAATTTTAACTTGTGTTATTTTCATGTGTCTTATATTGGGACTTAAACATTTTTCCAACCATTCACTTGAAAGTGTAAAGCCGTTCTTAACCATCATATAAAAATATGGATGGTATGGTTTGCTTTCTCCTGTACTGACTGATTTAGTGTCATTGTTCCATGTTTTTGGAGTCCTACACTCTTTCATAAGAAAGTTTTAGAACAATGCTAGTATTATAGTACTTCCCTCACTGCCCTTTACATAAGCATTGCTGACCTGGCTTACTGGACCTTTTAGGAAGGAAAGATAAATAGTTATACGACATATTTCTTCTTCTCTGCTGTACTACTTCTTTGGTTTAATTTTAAGACTTTACCTACAATTTACAAATTATGCTTTAATTCACCAAGAAGGAAATATTTATATGAAGACACTACTTCCTTAGGTTCTTGTATAATCATATTTTAAAGTATCTGTTTGAAACACCTATTTTATTTACCTATGATTAGGTATAATTACCTATGTTTAGGCTTCCAAAGGAGTGAACAAAAGCATGTTTAGCACATAAGACGTCAGTTAAAAAACTAGCATCCTGGAGTCACTCGACATTTTAGGATTCTTAAACTGCGACTGGCACAGTAGGACCCAACTTAATAACCCTGCTTATTTATGTACAACCCATGAGCTAAGAACAGTGTTCACAAGAGGGATACTTGTTACTAATTTAATGACAAAACACTAACTCTGGACACCAAGTAGATCAAATGTAACTCCCTTCTCAGCAGATCTCAATGACAAGGATTAGATTCATTTATAATTAGTAAAAAAAAAAAAAAAAATTGTGAGAATTGGTTTTCTCATATAAATTGTAATGATACTCTAGATTTTGTCATGAAAAGAAAGCAGAAATAGTTCCAGCCTTGGGTGTTGGCAGTCTCAGAGCAGGAAGCAAGAAGGAGGAAACCGGACTCCCCGTGACTGTAAATTTACCAAAGGTGTTGGGCTGTCTTTGGCCCCTGAGTGATGACTGCTATATCCTGCATTTCAAGTTTTATAGAGGTTTTTCTAAGTACTCTGTGTTAACTAATTCACTTTCAGACAATGCAGTAAAACAAGAGGTTCTTTATTTTAATTTAATTCTATGTTAAATGTCTGTGTGTGTGTGTGTGTGTGTGTGTGTGTGTGTGTGTGTGTGTGTTTGGTTGAGACAGGGTCTTAGGATATGATATGGCCCAAGCCTGGTTATGCAGTTATTTTCAATTGCAGTTTTGTCACTCAGTTATCCTTTTGTTTTTGATCTGTTATCTTCAAGAGCATATTTAGAGGCTAGCCGAGGAGCAGAGCTATCTATGCCTTGTACACAGGTAATGAGGAGTGGCTCTCTTCCACCTGGAAAATGTGTCCTTTTTGACTGTGGGTAGAGCTAGTGTGTTAGGAGGAATGTAGGTGAGGTGGTGAGGAAGGAAGGCAGGAACAGCCTAGCCAAACAGATACTAAATCAACCTAGTCAGTCATTGGAATGACAGATGTAGCCAGACAGGCCTCAAGTCCCTTTTCTAATGTCTTGAGATTCAGAATGTATTACAGTTGCTTTGATACTTTGTTTTCACAGGTTTGTAATCATATATATATGTATATATATGTGTATATATATATATGTATATATATGTATATATATGTATATATATGTATATATATATGCATATATATGCATAATTTTTTAAAAATAACAAACTAAGATTGGTATGCCATGTACTTGTATAGTTGGTGCACTAAACAGCGTCTTTGCCTAATTTGTGTGGAGTTTCAAAGTCAGCAGTATTTTATGTTCATGTAATTGGAAAATATTATTTGGAAATTGAGTTTTATAAGTCATATTTAAAAAATGGTGCTAGAAGTTGGGAAGCATTAAGGCCTAACCAGTTGATTAGCATTATACACACACATATATGTATATATGCACACACTAAATAATATTTTTGTTGCACATATTTTCCAGAAAATGTCGGTTTATTCTTCAAGCTCTACTGCTTGACAGTGATGACTCTGGTGGCTGCAGCTTATACAGTAGCTTTAAGATACACGAGGACAACAGCTGAAGAACTCTACTTTTCAACCACAGCCGTGTGTATCACAGAAGTTATAAAGTTACTGATAAGTGTTGGACTTTTAGCTAAGTAAGTAAAACTACTTCTGGAAAGTTAAATTCTTTTTTCTTCCAGCTACACTATTGAGAATTCAAGTCACATCTTTACGTATCAGATTGTTCTGGAGCAGTACTTTTCTACTAGGGACAGTTTTGTCTCCTAGGAGGTTTTGGTTGTCATAATAGGTGTGGACTGGCGTCTGGTAGATAGAGGCCAGGAATTCTAGATATCATACAGTGCCTACCACAGCCCTTTAAAACACAGGAGTGTCTGGCCCCAGTGTTGATAATGTTGAAATTGAAGAACTTCCTTTTAAAGTAGAGGTTGGCAAATGATTTATAGCCCAAATGCAGTTTGTTCCCTGTGGTTTTTTTTTTTTTTTTTCTGTAAAAGGAACTAACTATATTGTTCATGAAACCTAAAATACATGCTATTTGACTCTAATGGGGAAAAGGATTTAGAGGGATATAATGGTAGTCATAAATATTTTATGGGCATTTCCTGTGTTAAGTGCCAGGTACCGTGCCAGGTGCTTTTCAGTAATTTCATTTAATTTTTTAATACTTTGACATAGTATGTTTTATTAGTGCAGCATACGAAGTGCCTCAAGATTATTCTGCTGACATGTGACAGCACTGTGCTTTGGAGTCAGTAACACCATTGGAGAATCGGTTTAGCTGAAGGTGCCGTAAACGGGAGGGTAACAACAAGAATTCCAATCAGGACAGAACCAGTTTTATTCCCAGCTTTGTGTGCTTGTGTCTTCCTTGAAGTGTAGTTTTTCCTTTTTTTTTTTTTTTCCACTGAGGAGATAATGCAGGGTGCTGAGAATTAAATAAGAATTCAATAAAACCTTGCTCATAAATGACTTGGGGATGAGGTGAGGATCTAACTATTTAAACCATTGGAGAAGGTGAGAGTTCATGTAAGGGTCATGCATAAGGTGAGAGTTCATGTAAGGGCCATGTACACAGGTGAGAGTTCATGTAAGGGCCATGTACACAGGTGAGAGTTCATGTAAGGGCCATGTACACAGGTGAGAGTTCATGTAAGGGTCATGTACACAGGTGAGAGTTCATGTAAGGGCCATGTACACAGGTGAGAGTTCATGTAACTGCAATGCATACCAGTGAGAGTTCACATAAGTGCTATGTATACAGGTGAGAGTTCACGTAACTGCTGTGCATACCTGTGAGAGTTCACATGAGTGTCTTGCATCCCTGTGAGAGTGCATGTAAGTGCCATGCATACCGGTGAGAATGGGAAACAGTAAGTAATAGCTTTTAGGCAGAAGCAGGCAAATTACATTTAAACATGTTTAAACTCGTCTCATAAACCTTTGCTCAGCAGTTTCCAGGTGGTGGATGTACAGCGGTGAAATTGATGTGAACCCTGTCTTCTTAAAACAGATTTAGTTGGAGAGACAGAAAAACAAAAGTAAAATAAAATCATAAGACAAATGATTTCAAAAGATCATGTGAAGAAGGTTACATTAGCAGTAGTCTGGGGAGGGAGAAAAGAATAGAAAAAAGAACTTGAGGTGGATGGTTAGAAGGGTTTAAAATATTTGAATTTCAAATTTATCTTATGGGCAGAGGCACTCACGTACAAGTGTAGTAAAATCCTAAGCCATCCATGGAAATGAAGTTTATTTTTCTGGAAATTTATCTTTTATTATGTCATTGTTCACCTGTATGATACCAGCTGTGAGTTCTTACTATACCTGTATAAGGCAGCATTTCATTGACAAAGGTCAGTGTTTACAATTCCAGAACAATCTCCATATAGCATCTATATAATTTTACAACTGAATTTCATTTTGGAAAAATATAGGGTTTACCAACTTAAAGGGACGGAAAATTTATAACTCAGGAATTTGAATATAGACTATTTTATATTTAACACTTTTGTCTTAGGCTGGCTTTGAACTTTCTATAGCTCACAGTTCTCTTGCCTCAGCCTCCTGAGTGCTGAAACAACAGGCATCTGCTGCCATGTATCAGAACTCAAATTATAGTTTGGTAAGTGTTGTAAATTTTAGAAACCAATATTTAAAGATTAGCAAGCACTTGTTACAACTTAGCAAGTTTGTGTTGTTTTCTGCAACTTATCCACATACACTCTATGTATAAAACTCATTTTATGTTAGGTAACTATTTTAAGACCAAAAAATATTTAGGTTTAGTAGTACAAATTCTGAAAAAATATTAAAAATTTCCAGATACTCTCAGTGCTGTCATTTCTTTGTGTACATATGAAACCAATAATTTTTTAAAAAGTGGTTGGTGAGATGGTCCAGTGTGTAAAGATGCTTTCTGCTAAGCATGACAATCTGAGTTATATCTCTGGGATCCATAAAAGAGGAATAGAATTGATGTGCCCCTTGATATGCCTATACACACACACACACACACACACACACACACACACACACACACACATACACAAAATAAATAAATAAATAAAATTGGTCAAAGGTAAACAGGATGTTACTTCAGTACTTAAAAGTCATGGTTTGGAACAACAGAAAGCCCACATACACATGGAAGCTGAACAATGCTCCACTCAATGATAACTTGGTCAAGGAAGAAATAAAGAAAGAAATTAAAGACTTCTTAGAATTTAATGAAAATGAAAGTACAACATACCCAAACTTATGGGACACATTGAAAGCAGTGTTAAGAGGAAAACTCATAGCTTTGAGTGCCTCAAAAAAGAAACTGGAGAGAGCATACACTAGCAGCTTAATAGCACACCTGAAAGCTCTAGAATAAAAAGACGCTAATGCACCCAAGAGGAGTAGAAGGCAGGAAATAATCAAACTCAGGGCTGAAATCAACCAAGTAGAAACAAAAAGAACTATACAAAGAACCAACAAAACCAGGAGCTGGTTCTTTGAGAAAATCAACAAGATAGATAAACCCTTAGCCAGCTAACCAGAGGGCACAGAGACAGGATCCAAATTAACAAAATTAGAAATGAAAAGGGAGACATAACAACAGATTCTGAGGAAATTCAAAAAATCATCAGATCCTACTACAAAAGCCTATACTCAACAAA
>JAPYYD010004883.1:0-12675 GCA_028551405.1 Uromys caudimaculatus | reverse complement strand
TATTTTTTTTTTTTTTTTTTTTTTTTTTTTGCTTTTTGGAGACAGGGTTTCTCTGTGTAGCCCTGGCTGTCCTGGAACTCACTCTGTAGACCAGACTGACCTTGAACTCAGAAATCTGCCTGTCTCTGACTCCCAAGTGCTGGGATTAAAGGCGTGCGCCACCACTGCCCAGCTGCAGGTATCTTATTTACTTATAATCCATATGCATTTGCAGCCTCTTAGGTGGGTCATTTACAAGAAACCTAATATGCAGTGGGTTTACTTGTAGATAAGGTGTTTGCTATGTAAGTCCAACATAATTGTTCAAAGATAAACAGTTTTGGAGCAAATAGTCTGTCTTGTCCCTCTAGACAGTACAGTGCAGAGACAAGCCATGCAACTAGAAACTCAAGATCAATTGGGATTTCTTTTCAGTTTTTTTATTTATGGCTTTTTAAGCCTCCATAGTTTGGGTGGGAAATTCACAGATAAATAAGATACCTGTGAATTACAAAGACAACAACAGAACCCCAAATCTGTGGTCCACCCATACTCAAAAGGGTTCTTTCATTATATGCAAAAGACTAAAAGGGATTTCAGTGGGAACCTATGCTATCAGAACATAAACCGTGCTGTTATTTATGGAAGACATTGTTCATTAGTTCAACTTAACAAATTCGTAAGTGTTGTGTTCTTTCAGTTTGGCCAATAAAGATCATTTCTATTGCCCAATTCTAAAAGTTCCATCCTAGTGTCAAGAAATATGATTTCCACACAAGTTTTTACAGTTCACGGATATTATCATACTGAGAGTTCTCCTCTTGGAACAGTAAAACCCTGCAGTGACTTATTCAGCCTTGGTGTGGCATTTGGAGGCATTGTAATACAAACCAGAGAAGGTCAGCGAGCTCGCTTTTCATAGCCAGAGCACTCAGTCATTAAAGATTTAAACACGTTATTTCTTTCAGTTGGTGTAATGAAGGCTATGATTTTCCACATGCCCACTCCGGCAGCACAGAACTAGCCGGTTGTGCTGGAGAACGTTTCTGACGTCATCCCCAGTGAGATTCTCCCCGCTGCTGTGAATCCCTTTACCTGACCTTATTGGAGATTGACAATCCTCAATTTGCAGAGATAATGAGAATACTTAGACTCATGCCAGCGAAGGAAAGACCCTTTGTTTGACTTTCATTTAGATCTCTTTTTATTCAATAAACATTTACTTGACATCAGACAAATAGGAAGGACTGTGTTAGGTCCTGAGGTTGTGATAAGTACAGCTAGTCATTTCCTCGAAGGAGGTCATAACCTGCGTGGAGCAAACTTGGGAACAGAATTGAAAGTATTACGTAATCTAGTGTCTGAGAAGTGACAGAGCACCAGTGAGAAGACACAACCGCAAAGGACTGGGGAGAACTCTCTAATTTGATACATACGACCAGCAATGCAAAAACAATGGAATAAAATATCTGAATTTGCAGAAATGAGCATTTTGGGAAAAAAAAAAGCAATAAAATCAAACCAACATTTACACTAGTATCTAAAACACACATGCTTAAGAAAAAAATTAAAGGTATACAAATGCTATCCTTAAAATATTTAAATCAGTATAAAATTCTCTCTTTGTGATTTCATCATTTCTTTAAAATAAGACTCCAAGCATAGCAAAGGCAATGCATAACAGTGTTTATAACAAACTAAGCAAAGTGTCTTGACTGATTTGACTTGGAATGAAAGTCGTTGCTGTAAGGTTTAAAACCTGTAAGTGAAGTGTGCCAACATTGCTTGGAGCTAAATTACTGTGAGTTGAAAATGCAGATGAGAATTGCCAGAACGAGCAATACAAACACAATGAATAAAATGTTCACCTGTTGGACTGAAGTGTGTGACAAACTTTTCTTTCTTTCTTATTGGATATTTTCTTTATTTACATTTCAAATGTTTTCCCCTTTCCAGGTCCCCCCTTCAGAAACCCCCTATCCCATTCCCCCTCCACCTGCCTTTATGAGGGTGCTCCCCCACCCACCCAACTACTCCAGTCTTCCTGCCCTGGCATTCCCCTACACTGGGGCATCTAACACCCTCAGGCTCAAGGGCCTCTCCTCCCACTGATGTCCAACAAGGCCTTCCTCTGCCACATACGCAGCCAGCACCATGGGTCCCTCCATGTGCATTCTTTGATTGGTGGTCCAGTCTGGTGGTCAACATGTAGAAGAATGCAAATTGATCCATTCCTATCTCCCTGTATGAAGCTCAAGTGGATCAAGGACCTCCGCATAAAACCAGATACACTGAATCTAATAGAAAAGAAAGTGGGGAAAAGTCTCAAACACATGGGCACAGGGGAAAAGTTCCTGAACAAACACCAATGAGAATTGCCAGAACGAGCAATACAAACACAACGAATAAAATGTTCACCTGTTGGACTGAAGCATGTGACAAACTTTTCTTTCTTTCTTTCTTTTTTATTGGATATTTTCTTTTGCTCTAAGATCAAGAATCGACAAATGGGACCTGATAAAATTGCAAAGCCTCTGTAAGGCAAAGGACACTGTCAATAGGACAAAACGGCAGCCAGCAGATTGGGAAAAGATCTTTACCAATCTCACATCTGTGTGACAAACTTTTCATGGGAAGAACACACACACACACACACACACACACACACACACACACACGTGCTCGCAAATACACTCACACACTAGACCCCGTGACAAACCTAAGTAGCAATTACAATGAAGTTCAACTTAATGAACCAAGGATTTTAATTGGGGTTCCTAACAGGAGCATGGATAAGAACTTACTTGTAGGAGTGTGAATGACGGAAACAGCTGTATCACCAAAGAGCCTTAACCACGGAGAAGATTCTCCGACCTGCACGTTAGCTGCCTGACAGAGAGCTTCCGGCTTGCAGCTCCCCTTAGTTACCACCTAGGTTGCTGTGGCTTTGCAGTCTCACAAGTTCCCTCACTATCCCTTTGGAGAATGTTTCAATTAGAAGCAAACCCACACCACCTGAGATCCTCCAGGCAAAGAACAGCAAGCCAGGAACTGCAGGAGGACAAGGGAAACCAGCCTTCATTCTCTGTGGGCGTAAAATCCAAAACAGTCCACCAGACATCAGAACTAATAAGTTAATGCACCAATCTGTAGGACCTATGGTCACCTACAGAAAGTAGCCTGATTTTCAGCAATAAGCATTTGGGAAATGGACCAGTCAGATTTGCATAAAATATCAATATTCAAGAAAAAAACTTTAAAATATATCAGCCCATACATAAAAAGCACAAATTATTTCTGAGAGGAGTTGCAGAACAGAAATAAGCCCACACATTATAGTTTAAGTTAAAAATCCTTCTGAGTTGCTGAGCTGTGCAAAGTTCCTACATTTCCTACATGAAACCAGGTCTGTTTTAGTCAGTGTTTGAAGAGGTTTGAGGATGCTGACAACGGCTACTTTAATAGTCCAATTCATCACCTCATCGAATTCTACTAAACAATACAACTTACCTCTTCACTGTTCTGTCTGTGGATATTTTTCCCCGTTTTGGTTTTTGTTATTTAATCTGCTGTTGCAGAGACATTGGGTGAGCTCTCTCGTGTGTGTAACCTGAGAGAAGCACAAGAGCGTCTCTCCGACGCATGTAAATTTGGATTTGCTGGATTGTACGTTGTGCACGGCTTGAGGAGACAGTTCTGTTTCTCTAGACTTCATTTCCAGTTGCATAGCTCTCAGAGTGTGTGTCTTCTGACACTGTCTTCTGTAGGCTCACCTTGTAAATCCTGAAAAATCTCATTCTTCGCAGCTGCCGATCACTTGATGAGTATGACATAAGAGTTCACTGTGGTCTCATCGTATACATCATGTGTTTATGGATATTTTTTGCTAAAGTGTTTGTACTTTGTCTAGCTCATTTGTCTACTGGATTCTCTGAGTTTTTCTTCATTTTTTTAAAAAAAGTAATCTAAATAGATTCTGGATACATTTTCCATTGATGGTGTGCTTTAAATACTTTCCCAAATATATGGTCTACTTGAAAAAAAAAAAACCATTAGATCTTTTTATAAGCAGACTTCCTAAATTTAATATACTTTAGCAATAATTTCTTTTCTACTTTAGCACATACCTACATGCTATTAATGCCTCTGGCATTTAATTACATTTCCTTCTGTAATATTTGCAATTTATAATATTTAAAATTTGACCCTTTCTGAAGGTTTTTAACCTTATTTGGATTTTTTCTATATAATGTGAGTTAAAAATTTAGTCTTGTAGAGAATCTTAGTTATTACCATGTTTGCAAGTTTCTAAGATGGCTCGCCATTATTTCCTGGGAAATGGCAGATAACGTCACGAGGTTCTTGGACCTGATACAGGTTCTTTGCTACTCACAGCAATGTGTTCCTCCAGAATCTACACATCAACACCCAGAACAGCTTCTTGGCCTCTGTTTCCACAGAGTGATTAAAAACAGGTTGGAAACTATCACATGTCTAATAGGCTGCATATTACAGAGGTCCATTGAGCATAGGAGCCTGAGCTCCTTTATATGGGATAGGATGCACACCTAACTTGTATCCAAGGCAGTTGCTAGCTTTCATGATAGTGGAGACTGATTGGATCTTCTATTTGATGTAAGAGGGAGATGCTTTCAAGCATGTCTGCTGTATAGCCTTCCTCTCTACCAGGCTAGAACAAAAGGAACCAAGGTTTCTGTTTGCAAAACATGCACACATGCAAGAGTCCCAAGCACAAATGCAGAATAAGGAGCAACTGTGTTCTTTCAGTAGGGGCTGACTCTGCTTCCCACAGGACTGACTGCTTGTTTCATCATAACTCAACACACACAGTTCCTCATTTCCCGAGATGTCTACAATGTAGACCTTAACCTACACTGCTCTCCATGTTTGGGTCTGTCTCCTAGGCTCTTTATTTATCAATACCCAATCTCTACAATAATCTTGTGCCCCTCCATCTCCAGCAGCGCCATGTTTCTCTCTCATGGAACCACACACGTGCCCAGAGTGCTCTTTATTCACGGATGTTTTATCTTTTTATGCGTTTACTCTTCCTTAGATGGAAGATGAATGTACATCGAAGTCCAATGCTAAACCTGATTCAAGCAACTCAGACCTTGCTTCGGGATTATTTCGGCTTCCTTATCAAGTTGCTTTAAATTTTCCTCGAGCAAGCTTTTGTGGTTATCTCCAGTGTCACCTCCCGTCCAGGTAGATGGCAGCTTGTTCCCTGTTCTCTGCCTATTTCCTTTAAAACTGGCTGTCATCAGCTGGTGAGGGCCATGCAGCAGCTTTGGCTCCCACGTGCCCACGTCACAATGTTCTCAGATTATTTCTTGCCCCCTTTGAATAGCTTAACTTATGTGTCTTAAAATCTTTTATGTCTCTCATCAAACTTTTTTTTTTTTTTTTAGGAGTTTTGACTTCAGAGTGGTTTTCAGGATACCTAATCAATCATATGCCAGAAACAGAAGTTATACCTCTGTGCTCGGTTTAAAATCCTTTGATCTAACAGAACACTGCCTTGCATGCAACCATGTTCAAAAACATGTTTAATTAAATGGGTGAAACTGTCGGCTTCTTCTGAGGCTGTCTCATTCCCAAGGGATTCGGGGTTTTGTTTGCATTGCCTTAAGGGCCCCCTCCTTTTGCAACCTTGCAGAACTGTTAAATATTGCAAACTCACAGAAAATAGTATGATTAAAAAAAATTATTCCCACCAAGACCAAACAGTTATTAATAGAGTGCCCACTTTTCTTTGTTCTGTAGTTATATGTACTTAAAATAATGAGTGCTATTTGTGTGTGTGTGTGTGTATTTTAAATCTTTAATAAGGGAACTTCAAACTTGCTTCCCCCCCAAAAAACCATCATGTTTGAAAATGTTATCTGTATTTATGTGCTAAGTTTGAATACAATGGTTTCACATATTTTATAGAATTATATTAGGCATTTTAGATCACTTATTAGCATTCTGTCAGTTTCTATGGCTGAGGTAACATGACTGAGATAAGAATTTAAAGGAGATATGTAATCTGGCTCACAGTTTCAGAGATGTTGGTCCATAGTGTGGGAGAATATCTGGTGGGTAGGGAAGCAGAGGAAGCAAGCAAGCAATGGACAGGGAATAAGATACAGCTCTGAAGAGTACACCTGCAGTGACTTCTCTCCTCTAACCAGGCCCCATCTCCTTGAGTTTCCGCTCCCCTTAGCAGTCCATCCAGATGTGAATCCATCAGAGGGTTTATTAATTTATTAGTTTTGTACCATGATGGCCCAGTTACCTGAACTGTGCTTTACTGGAGATCAAGCCTCCAGCACGAGTCTACAGTGAACACATAGTTCTGAACCATAATAAACATCAAAGTCTACAGTAAGCTTCCAGAGATATCCTTTGAGCAAATGTTTGAGCTTGTTATTTTTTTAAACTAGTGTTATATAAATTTTGTATTTAGCTTTAACTTTTTAGGAATTTCCAATTCACTGTATCTAATCTATATTGTCGGGGGCAGGGGGCTAGTCCCAGCACTTCTTCTTTCTTCTGGTTCTCTCTTGAGGTAAGCCAAGGGGAAAGAAGAACTTCTGCAGGGGCAAGACTTGGTTTTGCAAGAGATTTAGGATTGCTGCTTAATAATAAAACATTTACCTGTCTTAAGTCTAAGTCATCTTGCTGCTGTAGCTAACCTGCCTGTCTGAATTCCTCTGTCTGAGGCCAGAAGCCGCAGTCTCTAGGTTTAGCTGCTCATCATAAAACAACATGGTATTAAGTAAAGTACCCTTTGTTCTATCTCTGCAGGAACTGCTTGGCTCTAACTTCCAGCCTAGTAGTCAAAGTTGCAGGAAGAAAAGGGTCACTTTGAAAAGTGATTTTAGTTTTTATTTCTAAGTTCTTCGGTTCTCCAAAAAGTTTCTACAAAAGTTCTACTCCAAAAAATTCTCTCTGAAAAGTTCTCTCTGCTCTCTTCTCCTAATCTTGCTCTCTCTTCCTGCTCTGATGTAACAGTGATGCCCTTGCTCCTAATGTCTTTGCTCCCAATGCCTTTACTTCTAAGTTCTCTCTAAAAGTCTTCTGAGAAAGTTCTTCTCTATAAAGATCTTCTTGCAGTCTCCCCTCTTTGTCCTCAGTGCTTACACATCTTTCAAAAAACATGATCACATGGTAAAAAGTTCACCACAAGTTTACACGTAAATTCAAATCATAAAGAGAATAAGAAATTTACAACAGAGAATGTTTACATGTATATCCATTAAGAGTAACTATCTGGCTATCTGAGACTAGCTCTACAGGTTCATGGAGAGTTAAAGACCATAACTAAGTTATCATTGAAGTTTTGTATAGATAAACCCAATCAATATTTTATTTTCTGTTCTTGCATCTATAGTAAATCACTAGTTCCCTTTTTATGACCTTTAGTTAAAGGTTTTACAACCTTTTGGAATGTGCTCTGAGTAGTAGATACCTACTTGCTATCTCAGAAGCAATTAACTCATGACACTTGAACACTGGCAGAGTTCTCATTGCAGTTTTGATTATCAGAAAGGACTCAGTAACAGTCCTATTATAAAACACCTTAATAACTACTAACATAGTTTTAGGAATTCTTATAGAATCATAATTATTAAGAAATCATCTATTTGTCTATATAGCATCACTACCAGACAGTACATCTTCGTTGTTCTGCAGAAATTTGGTTGAAAATGTGGGCTAATACCTAATAATTTTTATATGTACTTAATAACAGGAAAATCAGGAATCTTTCCTCAGGTGTAATATCTGAGGGCTTGCCTAAGGAAGCATATCTATCATTAATTGTAAAGTCTGTGGTGGAACCATCTCAGGAAGATCACTAGTTTTTAGCTTTTCCTTGATGGTTCCTGGCACTTTATGAGTATGTTGATATTGATCATTTTAGCTGACACAATATTTTACTGCATTGCATTATGCAATATTCATAATTTGTGAAAAGTACCTATTACAGGTATGGGTGAGGCATATGGTACTGTTCATGTTCTCGGTGTATAACTCAGATGATTATAAATTTATACTATTAAATAATTAAAAGTGAGTGCCCTGGAAACTCATCACCCAATTTTGTTCCCTGTAGGTATTTATGAGCCTCCATTTCTTATACTACTGCAGTGAACCAACCTTGGATGTGAAAATTGCCTTTTGTCAGGTGTGTGTTCCTTACAGGTAAAACAAGGTACAGTACATTCCCTTGTCTTTCACTTTTGCCATCCCATCTTCATATGTAGCACACCGTGTTTTTATTTACGTAACAATAAAAGTTGTTTTGGAAAGTACAGCGAACACTTAGGTTTTATCCCCATTTCTAGTTCATTTTAGGAAAGCTTAGAAATAAAGGAATCTTCCTGAATAAGTTTGAAATAAATCAGTCTATAAAGTGATTTCCAGTCAGATGTCAGTTGAACTTCAATGTTTTCGTATTTCTGTCCAAATCCTTAGGATGTTGCATTGATCCTCAAGGCACCAGGAACCTAAGTGGCTGTTTCTTTTCTTAAGGACTAAGGAGTCCCTAATGCAGCATCTCCAATGGCTACCTGTTGTTACCTACAAGTGCCGTTCAGTTTGGTTTTACATAGGCTAGAAAATAAAACAAAACAAAACAAAACAAAAAAACCACAACAACTAAATGTCAGTGGCCAAGAAAGGAAGAATAGGAAGGTATCCACAATGTTTGGTGTTATGTAAAGCCAGTAACTCTGCACCTTTGCACTCATTCAAACACTGTAACTGCAGTTATTTAGGGCCGCTAGACACAGGTGTGGTGGGTACAGAACAGTGTTAGCCTCAGACAACTGTTAGGGGCTCACTGTAGTCCTCGCCTTTACTCTTAAGCATTGCTGTAGATCTGGTGAGGAACTATAAGCTCACCATGTTCCCAGGCAAAGCAGTGAGCTGTGCTTCCATCTCTGTGTGTCTGTACTGCTTCTTCCCACTGAGCTGAGCTGTGGACTGGGTGGCATGCACTCACTGAGAGCAGGTGTACAAGTCAACTATGCCTGCTCTGTACTTCATGCAACTCTCTTCACTACAAAAGGAACAGTGTTCTGGCTTTACTTAGTGTCTATGGCCCTCACGCTCTCTGGACATGAGTAGGATTCCTCAGGCCAAGGAAAGTGTTTGATTCACATTCTAAGACTTATGGCTGGCCTCACCTCATTTATCTCTGATGGTCACAGGGCCTGAGGCTCAGCCTTTAGGTGGAATCTATTCTCTAACAAGAGTTCAGAATGCAGACAGCATAGTTTGAAATGCTGAGGTACCATTTAGGAGGCACTTGCTTGCCAGTCAGTGGATTCCTAAATATTTCGGTGCCTCAGCTTCCTGATTTGTAAAAGGGAAAACAATAGCATCCCCTTCCGAGATTGTTACAGGAATCAAATGAACTTGTACTTGCAGAGTTTTGAAAACACTGCTGGGATGAGCTAACTTTGTAAGAGAGTTTCAAGTCACTGAGTTTCTACTCACTCTGTGAGCTCTGAATGTGAGCATGACTGTGAGAACTCACACAGTTGCACCTCTAAGCCAGATTCATGTGTGCTACTGCCTGGTTCTACATCTTTAATTAGATGTCAAGAGAGCATGCAAAACAATACTGATTCAAAGCTAATCCCTGGTCAGTGTGGTGGTGTACACCTGTAACCCCCAGCACTACGGAGGCTGAGGCTGAGGAACCATGAGTTCAAGGTCAACCTGAGCTACATAAGGCACTTTTCTCAGAGGCAATAAAACGCCAAATCTTGCTTACACCGTTCTTCTCCCCATTGTCTTTGCTCCAGTTGAGAAAATGCTGACTGCATCTTTCCAATCTGAACAAAACCATGGAGTCATTTTGTGATCTTTCCCTCATATCCAGCAAGTCAGCAGACTCTGCTGAGTGTAACTCAATCTGTGCTGTACTACCACTATCTCTTACCATCGCTCTACTACCTCTGTGACCCAAGCCACCCCCTTTTTTGTTTGAATTACTGTAAGAGCACCTGCCCTTGCCTAGCCCTAAATGATTTAACCTCAAAACACCAGTAAGAGTGGCCTTTGAGTTATGTGTGATCATGTTACTAGAAACAAGACAAATCTTCCCCCAACATCTTTCAAAGTCTTTGAATCTAGTAGGATATAGCCACCAAATCCTCATTTTACAGCCTTTATTATCTAACACTCTAAACATTGCTCCTCCCGAATTTCCCCACTGCCTGTCCAGTTTCCTTGCTGCTGGAGGCCAGTCCTGGTGATGGTTAGGTCCTAAAGAAAAGATGAGGAGTTGGCTGGTAAAGGAGGAGTGAATCAGGCATGGTGGTCAGGAAGAATCTTGCAGCTTGAATGATGGGCAGCCAGGGTGTTTATTTATACTGAACTCAGTAGTCAGGGCTAGATTGATGTTGTTCCAAAACATAGATCATTTCATTTTTGTCTCTAGACCTCTTGGTCATAAGTTAGTCATTATTGATAATCCATGATATAACAGAGTTATCATTTACAATAATTTCCCTCATCAACCAAAAATTTAAGAATCTAGAGGCATATTTTGCCAAAGGATGACAGCCCCTTCTCTGGTTGATAGCTCTTGCAGTTTCAAGGGCACTAGACAGAAAATAATAATACTAAGAAAACCCTCCAAGCCAACCTGGGTAGATTGACATGTTCCAAGCAATGTATTATGAACTTTTAATGGTCAGAGTATCAATCATTTTTAGGCCCAAGAAAAATCTTCAGGCCACAGCTTCTGTGATTATTATTCAATTTCTGCCATACTACAATGTTTATGTCTTTGTAGAATTTATTTATATGTCTAATATTGGGATTCTTTTGTTCCTTGGTCATATGATATCATAGCAGCCCTGCACAAGCTAACTTTTCTAAGAAGGGGAGGTCTTAATACTTAATTTTTTTAAAATCATTTATTCACTCCACTTTTGTCCACCAATATAAGGCCCTGTGTAGGGCAGAGATAACGCTGGCCAATCTAACTTTCTTGCTGTATCTTTTCCTCAAGGGGCATACCATGTGTGGCCCCAATCTTATATGCCATGTAATCACCCAAGTGTATAGTAGAAGAGGCTTTTAGTCTGGTCTGCTGCCAACTCCTCTAGCCCACTGAATCCTGTTGACCTTTGTAAGTTTACTTTGTTCTGATTATCTTGTTCTTGAGTAAGTACAGGGGCAGATGTTACAAGAGTATCTTGGACTCAGAGCCTCATAAGGAGATCTCTGGCATCTTTATTTGAGTCACAACCTCCAGGGCATAAGGAAGACCTTTTTAGGGACAGATAAGGATGTCTCCCTAAAAGCAGGAGGGGTAGTATGCTCAGGATTTTCCTGGGAAGCTTAGAAATTGTACTCCAAGGGGAAGGCACAAATGATTCATAAGAAATTGCCCATCAATCCAATAGCCCCAAGTTCTATAAGTATTAAAGGCCTCCCAAGCATGCAATACATGAAGATCAGGACCAAGGGTGGAAGACCGCACAATGGTGATTGCATCACTCGGCTCGGCTTTGCTGGATCTTGGTCAAGCATCTGTGCTGGCTTTATGACTTTTGCTCTTCCCGTTAGATATGGCCATGCCACCCTGGCTCTCTTACCCCCACACCTACATTATTTGACTTGCTATGTGTGTGGCTGGTGTGATAGACCACTTCTCTTTTCCCACCAGAAAAGGCTTTTGCACTTGGCCAGAAACATTTCTTAGACTCTCGCTGGAGCTATTCCACACCAGTTCACAGAGATAACTGTTCATACCTCTTCTAACTTATGTGCCCAGGGATGTCAGTTTGGTAGCCCAAGATGCCTTGACAGGAGTTTTACACAAGGATGAGCTAATATGATGAAGTCTCTTACCTTCTCCCCACTGGTCGCAACACTCTGAGCACACTCTGGGATTTTTCTCTTGTTCATTCACAATAGTATTTGACGTTGGCTCCACAAAATATGTGCTCTGTGAAAGAACAAATGAGCAGTGTTTCAATTGTCTAATTGGTTGTAGCTCTGTTCTGCCTTGAGCATCTGGGAATAACACTGGCCAACAGTATGAAGCGGAACTATTTTCTTAGTGTTCACGATCCAGTGTATTTGTTACAGGCATTAACTCTTAAAAAACTAAAACCAACCAGTCAGCAACACTAACCAAATATGCTTTACATATTTCTTTTTTTTTGTTTTTTTTTTGTTTTTTTTTTTTTAAATTTTTTTCCTCCTTTTTTATTTTTGATACTTTATATACATTTCCAATGTTTCCCCTTTTCTGAGTCTCCTCTTTGGATACCCCCCATCCCCTCCCCAACCCGCCTCTAGGAGGGAATTCCACCTCCCACCCCCCTCCCGACCACCCATCCCCATATATTTTTTTTTTTTTTCAAGGCTTGGGAGTTTATTGGAAAAGAAAACCCCAGAACAATCCTGACACATCTTGTGAAAACCTTTAAAACTTTAAGCATGACTACAGTCCAGATTCTGCCTGTGAAGCCTGGTGAGGAGGGGATGGTCCTGATCAAGAGATCTTCTTCCCCCTTTGACATTCCACTTTACTGAGGCCTCTAACATCCTCAGGCCCAAGGGCCTTTCCTCTCCCCCTGATGGCCATCGAGGTCATCCTCTGCCACATATGTGGTCCAAACCATAAGTCCATCAATGTGTATTCTTTGGTTGGTGGTCCAA
>JAPYYD010004882.1:0-12676 GCA_028551405.1 Uromys caudimaculatus | reverse complement strand
CCTTTGCCTTACAGAAGCTTTGCAGTTTCATGAGGTCCCATTTGTTGATTCTTGATCTTAGAGCATAAGCCCCTGGTGTTCTGTTCAGGAACTTGTCCCCCGTACCCAGGTGTTCGAGAGTTTTCCCCACTTTCTCTTCTATTAGGTTCAATGTAACTGGTTTTAGGTGGAGGTCCTTGATCCACTTGGACTTGAGCTTTGGTAACTCAGTCACAAAAGAAGGAACATGGTATGTACTCACTGATAAGCAGATATTAGCCCAAAAGTTCAGAATGCCCAAGTTTCACTTAACAGTAACCACTGGACTGAGAGCGAGGTCCCAGATGGAGGAGTTGGAGAAAGGACTGAAGGAGTTGAGGGAGTTCACAGCCCCATGGAGGGAGCAAGACCTGACCCACCCACCCCTTCCTGGTCATCCTGAAGTTTGGACCACCAACCAAAGAATACACATCTATGGACCCATGGTTCGGACCACATATGAGGCAGAGGACGACCTCGATGGCCATCAGGGAGAGAGGAGAGGCCCTTGGGCCTGAGGGTGTTAGAGGCCCCAGTAAAGGGGAATATCAAGGTGGGAATAGGGGCATGGGTGGGCGGGTGGGTGGGAGGTGGAATTCCCTCAAAGAGGTAGGGATGGGGAGGGGATAGGGGGCTTCCAAAGAGGAGACCCAGAAAAGGGGAAACATTGGAAATGTAAATAAAGTATCAAAAATAAAATAAATAAATAAATAAATAAAGTAACATTCTTCCGAAGCTATCGTGAATAAAAATTAAAACAAAAATATTTCTTTCTTGGAATGCTCTTCAATGTCGTTTCCTGGATACGGCTCTCGTCTGAAGGTCTGAGCGGTGTATTATTAGAAGCCTGGCGGATGAGGGGCCCAGAAGGGAAACTGCACACCTAGCTTATCCTGCTGAGCACTGGACTCACTCGGTCAGCTGAGTGGCTGCAGGTGCAACCCAGCCCCAAGTCCACCAGCAAAGCAGGAGAGTGATTAAAACCACTCGAGGGCTTTATCTTGCTATATACGTTAAAGGCCATGAAGACAGCATCAGCAGGTACCCCACAGTGAAGGAACAAAGAAGATAACCAGGATGACCTCTGTGACAAGTGCTCCAAAGACATGTCAAGTGGAAAGCTAGCCTGTGTGGTGGAAAAGGAAAGGCGTTTGCTCTGGGAAATGTCAGATGCCTGCCATTCGCGGCGGAAAATGAAGCAGGTGAAGTGAAAAAGAAAAAATCCTTTTTAATCCCCCAAGTGCCGGTGGGTTTGGGGCCTGAATTACCCATCCCACAATTCCGACCACCAAGCCTTAAGGATTCCCTTCAGAATACATGTTGCCAGTAACACAGAAGGGTCCAATTCCTATCGTGTAGTATCTCCTGTAAAACAAAACCACTGTGTCACGTCATTTTATATATATCGTAATTCTGCAATAGTCTGCATTTCAGAGAACTTTCAAGTTGAAGCCGAAGAATCAGCCTTTATTCCAATGCCAACGCTGCCCTCTAGTGGCCATAACAAATACCTGGCTTTCCAAGTGTTCTATTCACCGCATTCTCAGCAAAAGCAACTTCACAAAACGTCCCTGTTGTTGTTGTTCTTGTTGTTGTTCTTGTTGTTGTTCTTGTTGTTGTTGTTGTTGTTATAGCAAATAAAATATGCAAGAGAAGGCTGCCAAAATTCACATTTTTCATATTTTTCAAATGACATTTTACCTTTCATTGACTTTCTTGGGTATGAATGAACTGCTTCAAGTTTACACCTAATGACAGAAATAATTTATACAAAACATATTATATACTCTGCTGTCTCACTTTCCGAGGCCCTACTCCTATTTCTATTATATACCAGGGGTTGTGTATATGGCTTTCCATGTTTATGAGATGGGTATTTTCCCATCATGTTTCTAGAATAGGCAACAAAGACATCACAAAGCTGAGTGATTACATCTTATACCCCCCACAGCATCTGCCTGCTCCCACACAGATCCCTAAGTACCCAACATTTGAAACTCCAGTCTTAGGTGAAAACAAAGTAATCATTCCAAAGGAGCCTCATTGTCATTCTCTGGTCCAGAATCATTTGCGGTTCTGTCATTTCGTAGAGGAAATCAGAACCAAAAACAGCTCGATGACCGGGGATTCTCCCACCTACTCATGACTCCGTTTGCACTAGCAGAACGAATTCCTCTCCTACCATCTTTCTAAAGCATTCCTGTCACTGCTACACCCTGAGACACAAGTTTGTTTTGCCTCCCAGACAACAATGGAATTAGATTGTAGTGGGGGAAGGGGGACTTGTTTGTTTGTTCTTTAGAAATTTTCAAGAAAATCTGAGTAGGTTGGCTAAGTGTCCTATCAGAATCCCAGTGACTCATCCAAGCATTTACTAGACCAACACCTGTGTTCTCTAACGAAGTCCCTTACTTCCCAATGCGAGACATTCGGTTGGTCAGTCAGACTGGCCCAGATGCTTACCTTGCCATCTCTAGGAAGACATCATCTTCATGGCAAACCCCTATACTGCTGGCCTCCTTTGCTGACGTGGGTAAAGCCCTTCTGAAGATAAATCTGAGTGCCTCACCCCTACTAGGATACCCTGTGAGGAGTAAAGCCGGAGGGAAGCAGAAAGGGAAGAAAACATCCACGAAGTTCAGTAGGACCGAGTCATCCTCAAGCACACGGGAACAACCAAAGTGGTCTGCCAAATTATCTTGTCCCCTACCAAAAGAAAAATAAACCTCTTCAATATATGCAGCGGCAAGCAATTGTTCACCTCCATTAAACATTCACATAAAAGGCTGACTCAAATGACCTTGCTGTCTACACCTGTAAAGAAACATTGTAAGTGGGAAAGAGCGTCTACGGAGAAATTGCTAACCATGTATAAAACATGTAATGGTCACTTCCAAGCCTCCAATACGAACCAGTCAAAGTATCAAATAACTATGTGCCTGTGTCTGGTGGCTACATGTCCTGGGCTATCCCCAGGACACATGATTTATTGATTCTGTTGTTTAATATTGCCAGTTTCTCACAGAAATATGAGGCCTGTGCACCATCTTTAAGAACTGAATAGTGATTGGAAAGACTCTCCTGGGCCTCACAGCACTTCCCACGTCTACGTGGGAACGGTGCGTGGAGGCTTCGGGAAGCCACCAGATGTCTGCACTGAGCATGTGCAAGAGACTCAAGAGCTCATGAGCTCTAGACAACATGCTAGAACATTCTGTGGCTTATTTTACTTCATTTATATTACATATCCTTGTCATCATTAACATCTTTATGAAAGTTTAGAGCAGTAATTCTCAACCTGTGGGTCGCGACCCCTCAAATATTTACATTGCAATTTCTAACCGTAGCAAAATTATAGTTATGGAGTTGCAACAAGATAATTTTATGGTTATAATACATAAGGAACTGTATTAAAGGGTCGCAGAGTTAAGAGGACTGAGAACTGCTGTATTACAAAGACTTCAAGGAAGGAGGTGACTGCCCCTGATCACACAACTCCTAAAAAGTCAAAGGATCATCTTCAAGACCCAACCACAAAATCTTTCATTTGCCCACCCATCTGAGCATAGGCCATTTAATACAAGGAGTCTCAAACTTGACTGCCTGTTAGTCGCCTAAGAAAGTGTTTTTAAAGGCTGGTAATAGAGATTCAATCTTTGGGGAAGCTGACTTAACTGGTTTCAGGTGTGTCCTGGACACTGTGGCATTTTACAACTTCTGGGGGCAATTCTACTGTGCAGCTATGTCTGGGAATTAAACGACACAGCAGGAACCGCTTGTGCACGTTTCTTTCCACACTGTGGGCTGCACATGGGACATGGTTTATTACCTTGGGATTTTATCAAATTTATATAAGCCATTATGGATACAGGTTAAGAGGGTGGGCTAGAAGCTGTCCCTCCTTGCAATGCAGTGAAAGACTCAGAGGAAGGAAATGTAGATTTATTCTAAAAGGACCATCAAGAGAAGGACTTCAGAAGAAATGCATACAGGTGAGAAGTGTGTAAACAAAATTAGGCTGCTGAATGCGGGGGTGGGGGGGTAACTACAAGCACAACTTCTAAAAAACAATACAGTAAAAGCACTGCTAAATGAAGTGAAAAGACAATGAGACGATCCCAGGGGAGGCACGGGTGGGGCAATCCTGGGGAAGATGTCGATGGTAGAAGAAAGGAAAGAAAAAGAACAAACAAAACCAGAAAGAAATATTAGAGCAGTAAGTCTCAACCTTCCTGATGCTGCGACCCTTTTTGTTGCTATGTCGTAACTATAATTTTGCTACTGTTATGAATCATACTGTAAATATCTAATATGCAGGATATCTGATATGTGACCCTGTGAGGGGGTCATGACCCACAGGTTGAGAACATTTGCATTAGAGTAACTTCTTTATAGATCCTCTAATATTGGATATTCCCCGTCTCTAGGTAGATGACCCTGCAAACTCTTGGCTTGCCTGGGCTTTATAATGTCTGTTGGGGAGAACTGCCTTCACTTTGGTTCCCTCCCTCCAGTGCACACCAGCAGCCTCTGAGGGACACACTCAGCTTTGCAGTAGATGCTCTGACCCTGCAGAGAGTCCTAGAACTGTAGGAATCTAGAGTTGGAGGCTTAGGGGTCTTCTATAGTCCAGCCCTGCAGTTCCATGGCAGAGTGAGAGAAATCAGACACCAAGTCAAAACCATAAACAATGTAAGAGACAGATTATTAGGAGGAGTCCACAGACTCACAAGCAAGTCTAGTTGCCAGTTTGATGGGACCAGGAATCTGCTTAATGAGATAAGTCAATAAAAAGAGAAACCCATTTTGTCACTCTGTTGAGGTTTCGCCTTTTACTGTCTATTGTAATACTATGTGCAGGCCCCAAGATCTGGAGTCTGCACATAGCCCCTGTGCACCCAAGTTAATTCTGAATGGTAAATAAAGATGCCAAGAGCTGGGCAGAAGAGACATAGGCTGGGTTAGTTTTTTTGGACTTGGGGTTGGAGGAAGGAGAAGCGACCACAGGTTAAGCGTCAAGAGAGCATGCATGGCCCTGATGACTGCCCAATTGGAGATAAGAGCAGCCCAGATGAAACATGTAGTAAGTAGTGAGTAATAAGTTGGGGTTATCGATAGGAAAGCAGATTCTATTTGCTAACTGCACTAAGTATTTTTTACTTCACAGCACGTTCTCTATTAGTGTTTTTTTTCTTTTTCCTGTTTTATGGACCATGATGCTGCACAGTGAATCCAAAACCACTGAGAGACACTCAAGAATCCAAGCTGAGGAATCTACAGGACAGACGGAGGAGCTGGAATAAACAAAGATACCGTGGATCTACTCAATGTCATTATAGCAGAAAGTTCCAATATAAAAAAGGGACAGACATCAAACCCAGGACCCATTAGAGTCCTGAATAGACATGACTAGAGAAGAGCCTATCCATGACATGCTGTAGTTAAGATGTCAAAAAATACAAAAACAAAGAAACAGTATTAAACCCTGTAGAAGGAAAAGGTCAACTAACCTAGAAAGGCAAATACATCAGAATGACATCAGCAATCCTAAATGCCATTAAACATGGACTACTATATCTCAAACCTGGAAGCAAAAGACTATCAACCAGGATTGCATTGTCCAAGAGAGAGATCTCTTAAAACTGACAGGGGAGTAAGGACATTTCAAAATAGCATGAAGTAAGCTCATTCATGGCGATCAAAACAGCACTGAGATACATAAAGAAGCCGAATGGCAAGTTTCCTCTCAGGGCACAGGAAATAACTGTCCTGAGAAGAGATGGACACAGGGCAGCCAGGAAGCAATATGGCACATCTGATACAACTGTGCAGACCATCCTCACTACAAGTTAGTGGTGAATACACGAACAGACTGTAATGCAGCCAGCCAGTGAAACTGTAAGAAGTGATAGACAGCCCCACTTGAAAACCGTTCGCAAAGGAAAGATTAGTTTTCTCCAGAGCAGTCTCGCTGGATATACAAAAACCCCCTAAGGCAGGCCCCACGCCAAGCAGTAGAAGGCCAACACAAAATGAACTCAGTGGTATTTTTGGAGGTTTTTGGGTTTTGGCTTTGGTTTTGGTTTGGTTTGTCTCACAATGCTTTATCTGGGCCTTTTTATCTTTTTAACCTTATGGATCTTTTGTTTATATGTTATGTTTTCTGGTGTTGGGTTTTATGGGATTTGTGTATGTGTGAATGTGTGTGTCTGCAGCTGTATATGCTTCTGATACCTTTTCTTTGGCTCCTTTTGTTTTCCTGTTTGATTGTCTATTTTGTCATACTCTGCTTTGTTTTTATTATTTTATTTTATTTTTTAGATGGCGTTTGCTTTCTAAAGAGAAAGAACCAATGTGGATTTGAACTGGTGAGGCAGTAGGGAGGTAATGGGAGGAGGTGGGAGAGGGGAAACCATAATCAGAATGTACTCTATGGAAATAACTCAATTTTCAATTAAAAAAAAGAAAAGAACTGGTAAATATGGCTGGCTGGTAGCCCTAAAGTGCAAATGCCCTCAGATGCATGGTGAGGGGTGCAGTCTGGCTGGCTGGAGTTAAAAACTAAATCTAATTGCTGCTTAAAGTCTCTCAGACGGGGCTCAGAGGATGGAAGACAACCAAGGGAAGCCAAAAAAAAAAAAAAAAAAAAAAAAGCTGGCACAGCCATCCGGATAATCCAACTTCAAAACAAAACAGAAAAGTCAGGGAACTCACCCCAACTCCCACAAACCTAAGTGGGGAGTGGTAAGCTGTTTGCCTACAGTTCACCAGCAGAGTGGGATCTAAAGGCCAGAAAGGTCTCTCATTCTTAGAACCCCAGCTGCTTTACCCTAAGCAGTAAGGATTGGATGATGCCTTCCCAATAATGAGTCTCTCAAGTATGATCATGAGGAGGTATTAGAGGGTAGGAGTAAAATCATTCATACTTCATCAAAAAAACAGTTAATCTGTGGGAAATGAGGCAGAAGTCAATAGACTCCTGGGGAAAACTCTCTGAAGCTTCCTCGGGTCCCATGGATGTCATCTAATCCTCCCTTAGTCTGTAAATAAACATCTACTTATGGAGGCATTGAAGTACCAGCAGGAGTAATCACACATTACTAACTAGGTTTTATTCCATGTCTAGCATCATTTTCAGCCACTTTATGCTCTCATTAGGTCAGTCATAAGAGCCCTAATAGGAAGGCTTTTTTTAAAATTTATTTTATTTACATTTCAAATGTTTCCCCCTTTCCAGATCTCCCCATTGGAACCCCCCATGGTCTCCCACCTCCCATTGACTCTATGAGGGTATTCCCCCACCCATTCACACACCCACTCTCCTCTGCCCTCCTTGGCATTCCCCTATACTGGGGCATCTAACACCCTCAGGCCCAAGGGCCTCTCCTCCCCGTGATGGCTAACAAGACTCTCCTCTGCCACATATGTGGCCAGCACCATGGGTCCCTCCATGTATATTCTTTGGTTGGTGATCCAGTCTCCAGGAGCATCAGGAGATCAGACCAGTTGACACTGCTGGTCCCTCCATGGGGCTGCAAACTCCCTCATTTCCTTCAGTTCCTTCTCCAACTCCATCTGGGACCTCACGCTCAGCCCAACAGTTTCTGTGAAGTGAATCTTGGGATTTCCAAACTTTTGGGCTAATATCCACTTATCAGTGAGTACATACCATGTTCCTTCTTTTGTGACTGAGTTACCTCACTCAGGATGATGTTTTCAAGTTCCATCCATTTGCCTGCAAATTTCATTAAGTCATTGTTTTTAATAGCTGAATAGTATTCCATTGTGTAAATGTACCACATTTTCTGTATCCATTCCTCTGTTGAGGGACATCTGGGTTGTTTCCAGATTCTGGCTATTATAAATACAGCTGCTATGAACATAGCGGAGCATGTGTCTTTATTGCATGTTGGAGCATCTTCAGGGTATATGCCAGGAGTGGTATAGCTGAGTCCTCATTTTTCTGAGGGTCCGCCAAACTGATTTCCAGAGAGGATGTATCAGCTTGCAATCCCAACAGCAATGGAGGAGTGTTCCTCTTTCTCCACATCCTCACCAGCATCTGCTGTCACCTGAGTTTTTGATCTTAGCCATTCTGACTGGTGTGAGGTGAAAACTCAGGGTTGTTTTGATTTGCATTTCCCTGATGACTAAGGATGTTGAACATTTCTTTAGGTGCTTCTCAGCCCTTCATGTTTCCTCAGTTGAGAATTTTCTGCTTAGCTCTGTTCCCCATTTTTTGATAGGGTTATTTGGTTCTCTGGAGTCTAACTTCTTGAGTTCTTTGTATATATTGGATAATAACCCTCTATCAGATGTAGGATTGGTAAAGATCTTTTCCAATCTGTTGGTTGCTGTTTTGTCCTATTTACAGTGCCCTTTGCCTTACAGAAGCTTTGCAATTTCATGAGGTCCCATTTGTCAATTCTGGATCTTAGAGCGTAAGTCATTGGTGTTCTGTTCAGGAACTTTTCCCCTGTGCCCATGTGTTCGAGACTTTTCCCCACTTTCTCTTCTATTAGATTCAGTGTATCTGGTTTTATGTGGAGGTCCTTGATCCCCTTGGACTTGAGCTTTGTACAGGGAGATAGGAATGGATCAATTTGCATTCTTCTACATGTAGACCGCCAGTTGACCCAGCACCATTTGTTGAAAATGCTGTCTTTTTTCCACTGGATGGTTTTAGTTCCTTTGTCAAAGATCAAGTGACCATAAGTGTGTGGATTCCTTTCTGGTTTTTCAATTCTATTCCATTGATCTACCTGCCTGTCACTGTACCAATACCATGCAGTTTTTATCACTACTGCTCTGTAGTACAGCTTGAGGTCAAGGATGCTGATTTCCCCAGAAGTCCTTTTACTGTTGAAAATAGTTTTTGCTATCCTGGATTTTTTTGTTATTCCATATGAATTTGAGAATTGCTCTTTCTAAGTCTATGAAGAATTGAGTTGGAATTTTGATGGGGATTGCACTGAATCTGTAGATTCCTTTTGGCAGGATGGCCATTTTTACTATATTAATCTTGCCAATCTATGAGCAAAGGAGATCTTTCCATCTTCTGAGGTCTTCTTCGATTTCTTTCTTCAGAGACTTGAAGTTCTTGTCATACAGATCTTTTACTTGTTTGGTTATAGTCACACCAAGATACTTTATATTGTTTGTGACTATTGTGAAGGGTATCATTTCCCTAATTTCTTTCTCAGCCTGTTTATCCTTCGAGTACCTGGAGGCTACTGATTTGTTTGAGTTATTTTTGTATCCAGACACTTTGAAGTTCTTCATCAGCTGTAGCAGTTCTCTGGTGAAGTTTTTTGGGTCACTTAAGTATACCATCATATCATCTACAAATAGTGATAATTTGATTTCTTCCTTTCCAATTTGTATCCCTTTGACTTCCTTTTGTTGTCTAATTGCTCTAGCTAGAAATTCAAGTACTATGTTGAATAGATAGGGAGAGAGAGGGCAACCTTGTCTAGTTTCTGATTTTAGTGGGATTGTATCAAGTTTCTCTCCATTTGGTTTGATGTTGGCCACTGGTTTGCTGTATATTGCTTTTACTATGTTTAGGTATGGGCCTTGAATTCCTGATCTTTCCAAGACTTTTATCATGAAGGGATGTTAAATTTTGTCAAATGCTTTTTCAGCATCTAATGGAATGACTGTCTGGTTTTTTTTCTTTGAGCTTGTTTATGTAGTGGATTCCATAGATGGCTTTCCAGGTATTGAACCATCCCTGCATCTCTGGGATGAAGCCTACTTCATCATGGTGAATGATCGTTTTGATATGTTCTTGAATTCGGTTTGTGAGAATTTTATTGAGTATTTTTGTGTCGATATTCATAAGGAAAATTGGTCTGAAGTTTTCTTTTATTGTTGGGTCTTTGTGAGGTTTGGTATCAGTGTAACTGTGGTCTCATAGAAGGAACTGGGTAGTGTTCCTTCTCTTTCTATTTTGTGGAATAGATTGAAGAGTATTGGTATTAGGTCTGCTTTGAAGGTCTGATAGAATTCTGCACTGAACCCATCTGGTCCTGGGCTTTTTTTTTTTTTTGGTTGGGAGACTTTTAATGACTGCTTCCATTTCTTTAGGGGTTATGGGACTGTTTAGATGGTTTATCTGATCCTGACTTAACTTTGGTATTTGGTATCTATCTAGAAACTTGTCCATTTCATCCAGATTTTGCAGTTTTGTTTAGTATAGGCTTTTGTAGTAGGATCTGATGTTGTTGTTTTTTTTAATTTCCTCAGAATCTGTTGTTATATCTCACTTTTCATTTCTAATTTTGTTAATTTGGATTCTGTCTCTGTGCCCTCTGGTTAGTCTGTCTAAGGGTTTATCTATCTTGTTGATTTTCTCAAAGAACCAGCTCCTGGTTTTGTTGATTCTTTGTATAGTTCTTTTAGTTTCTACTTGGTTTATCTCAGCACTTAATTTGATTATTTCCTGCCTTCTACTCCTCTTGGGTGTATTAGATTCTTTTTGTTCTAGAGCTTTCAGGTGTGCTGTTAAGCTGCGAGTGTATGCTCTCTCCAGTTTCTTTTTGGAGGCACTCAAAGCTATGAGTTTTCCTCTTAACACTGCTTTAATTGTGTCCCATAGGTTTGGGTATGCTGTACTTTCATTTTCATTAAATTCTAAATTAATTTATTTCTTTATTTCTTCCTCGACCAAGTTATCATTGAGTAGAGCATTGTTTAGCTTCCATGTGTATGTGGTCTTTTGTTGTTGCTGCCATTGAAGACCAGCCTTAATCCGTAGTGATCTGATAGGAGGCATGGGATTATTTCAATCTTCTTATATCTGTTGAGGTTTGTTTTGTGACCAATTATGTGATCTGTCTTGGAGAAGATACCATGAGGTGCTGAGAAGAAGGTATATTCTTTTGATTTAGGATGAAATGTTCTATAGATAATCTGTTAAATCCATTTGGTTCATAACATCTGTTAGTTTCACTGTGTCTCTGTTTAGTTTGTGTTTCTAAGATCTGTCCATTGATGAGAGTGGGGTGTTGAAGTCTCCCACTATTATTGTGTGAGGTGCAATGTGTGCTTTGAGCTTTAGTAAATTTTCTTTTATGAATGTGAGTGCCCTTGAATTCAGGTCATAGATGTTCAGAATTGAGTTATTCTTGGTAGATTTTTCCTTTGATGAGTATGAAGTGTCCTTACTTATCTTTTTTGATGACTTTTGGGTGAAAGTCAATTTTATCCGATATTAGAATGGCTACTCCAGCCTGTTTCTTGGGACCGTTTGCCTAGAAAATTGTTTTTCATCCCTTTATTCTGAGGCAGTGTTTGTCTTTAACAAGGAGATGTGTTTCCTGAATGCAGCAAAATACTGAGTCCTGTTTATGGATCCAGTCTGTCAGTCTATGTCTTTTTATTGGGGAATTGAGTCCATTGATGTTAAGAGATATTAAGGAATAGTGATTGTTGCTTCCTGTTATTTTCAATGTTATTTTTATGTTTGTGTGGCTATCTTCTTTTGCGTTTTTTCAAAGATTACTTTCTTGCTTTTTCTAGGGTGTAGTTTCCCTCCTTGAGTTGGTGTTTTTCATCTATTATCCTTTGTAGGGCTGGGTTTGTGGAAACACATTGTGCAAATTTGGTTTTGTCATAGAATATTTTGGTTTTACCATCTATGATAATTGAGAGTTTTGCTGGGTATAGCAGCCTGGGCTGGCAGTTGTGTTCTCTTAGGGCCTGTATGAGATCTTCCCAGGATCTTCTAGCTTTCATATACTCTGGTGAGAATTCTGGTGTAATCTGATAGGTCTGCCTTTATATGCTACTTGACCTTTTCCCCCGTACTGCTTTTAATAGTCTTTCCTTATTTTGTTTATTTGGTGTTTTGACTATAATGTGACAGGAGGAATTTCTTTTTTTTTTTAATTTTTATTTAATTTTTTTATTTATTTTATTTACATTTCCAATGTTTCCCCTTTTCTGGGTCTCCTCTTTGGAAACCCCCATCGCCTCCCCCTCCTGCTTCTATGAGGGAATTCCACCTCCCATCCACCCACCCACCCATCCCCATATTCCCACCTTGACATTCCCCTTTACTGGGGCCTCTAACACCCTCAGGCCCAAGGGCCTCTCCTCTCTCCTTGATGGCCATCGAGGCTATCCTCTGCCACATATGTGGTCCGAACCATGGGTCCATAGATGTGTATTCTTTGGTTGGTGGTCCAAACTCCAGGACAACCCGGGGCAGGGGGGTTCAGGCCCATTGACGCTCTTGCTCCCTCCATGGGGCTGCAAATTCCCTCAGCTCCTTCAGACCTTTCTCCAACTCCTCCATCTGGGACCTCACTCTCAGTCCAGCGTTTCCTGCTAAGTGAAACTTGGGCATTCTGAACTTTTGGGCTAATATCTGCTTATCAGTGAGTACATACCATGTTCCTTCTTTTGTGACTGAGTTACCTCACTCAGGATGATATTTTCAAGTTCCATCCATTCGCCTGCAAATTTCATTAAATCATTGTTTTTAATAGCTGAGTAGTACTCCATTGTGTAAATGTACCACATTTTCTGTATCCATTCCTCTGATGAGGGACATCTGGGTTGTTTCCAGCTTCTGGCTATTATAAATATGGCTGCTATGAACATAGTGGAGCATGTGTCTTTATTACATGTTGGAGCATCTTCTGGGTATATG
>JAPYYD010004881.1:0-12677 GCA_028551405.1 Uromys caudimaculatus | reverse complement strand
GAGACAGGGTTTCTCTGTGTAGCCCTGGCTGTCCTGGAACTCACTCTGTAGACCAGGCTGGACTCAAACTCAGAAATCCACCTGCCTCTGCCTCCCGAGTGCTGGGATTAAAGGTGTGCGCCACCACTGCCCGGAGCATTACATTTTTATCACAGTTTTTTTCTTTTAAATATTTTCTGAGGTAATTTCAAAAACTTCTACAGTCTGGCTAAACATTTTTCCCATAGGTATTGATAGAGCTGGTTTGATAGCATCCCATGCTATGCCATTGCAACCAATGACTTTGCTTTTAGTGAGTGACTTTCATCGTGGTGGTTTTCTTGTTGGCCTTAAAAAAAAAACCCTCCTAAATGAACTGGGCATGGTGTAGCACGTCTTTAATCCCAGCACTCGGGAGGCAGAGACTCTGTGAGTTTGAGGCCAGCCTGGTCTACAGAGAGGGAGAGAGTTCTAGGACAGCCAGGGCTACACAAAGAAACCTTGTCTCGAAACAAAACAAAACAAAACAAAACAAGAAACAAACAAATTCTTCTCAAACTTAGTGTAAAGCTTCCTTGTATCATATGTCTTGAAAGCTGTAATTGTACCTTGATCAAGGTGCTGGTTGAAAAAGGTAGTGTTTGAGGCCTAAAAACTAAAAATTCTTTGGCTTCAGTTTAACCTTATGGTTTTCTGACAGGCCACCTTATGAATCCACAAAGTTTTCAAAATTTTTTTAATTTTAATTTTTTGTGTAAGCACCTGCATGCGTGTCTGTAAGTGTACCACGTACATGTCTGGTGCCCATTGACTTGGGGATGGTAGTGAACCCACCATGTTGGCGATGCTAGGAATCGAACCTAGTTTTGCTGCAAAAGCAACGAGTACTGTTAACCTTTGGGCCTCTCTCCAACCCTCACGAACTCACAAATTTAACTGCTTCTCTGTCCATCTTTCCCGTTGTTTCATCACGTACTATAGGTGTCAACTTAGCACTTTGTGCAGTGGCTTCCCTCACAGATAAGCGGGTTTCCTTTTCTCTTTTAGGTGATTACCGGATTGTTGATTCATGAATGTTGAACTTACTGCCAACAGTATTTGTAACTCAGGCCTTACTTAACAGGCAGATTTTCTCAGGAAAGCGCGTCGCAGTCTTCTTGTGCTTAGAATATTAGAATTTCGGTAGTGTTCTTGGGAGCCATTTTAGGCAACAAAATCACCCGGGGGAAGGGGGGAGGATGCAGGGGAAAAGGCACTAAATTGCATTAACGGACTCGATTCTAGCGAGAAAGTTGAATCAAGAAGGCGGAGCCTCAGGCCTGCTCAAAAGTTGCTGGGAACTTTAGCATCTCTTCTACTCTCAGTCTTTACTCGCTGCGCATGTCCGGGAGTAACATTTTAATCACTGATTTTAGACTTACAAAAAAATTAGCGAGTAAGCACATTTGAAAATAAAAAAGACAAGTATAAAGAGAATGAACTATTTCCGCAGACAGCCATTCTCCATCAAGGATGCAAGGTAGCGTTGAAAACTACAAGCCCCAGCATGCATCACTTCCGGGAGGGTCCGGAATCCCACAAGGGCCCGGAGGGTATAGACTGATCTACCGCACCAGCCGGAAGTGTCGTCTTTGACCATGCGGCACTCTCTGCGCATGTGCGCTCGCCTCTAGGGCGGTCCTAGTTGCTAGTCCAGTACCTCTATGGTCTTGCCCTAGAGCTTCGCTATATTGGGGCAGTGACCGTAGTCGTGTGGGTAGCAGGCCCCAAGTGACAGCAGCATGGAGGAATTCGACTCCGAAGACTTCTCCACATCGGACGAGGATGAGGACTACGTGCCGTCGGGTGAGCGATTCGGCCTGAGGCGAAAGGAGGGTGGTTCCCATGCTTCACGCCTTACTCGACCCTCTCCTGGTCTCCCGGGCGTGGGCCTCTTGGTCGCGAGGCCCCCGTGGCGCGAGGGCTCCGGAGTTCCGGTCCTCAGGACCCTGGTCCCCAGTCGGCCTGGAACACGCGGGTGTCGGTTCTGCACAGCTGCTTTCCTGGGCCGCCGCCCCCTCGGAGCGCGGGAACAGGCGCGTGAAGCTGGCCGGCTGAGCGTACTGTCTATCGCTCTGAAGCGTTCTGGAAGCCGATCCAGACATTGGAGGTTGTTTTAAGGGAATTGCCAGCTTCCTCCACGTCTGAGACTGACTTGTCCAGCTCTGGGTTCAAAAGGGATCGGTTTGTTAGAAAGTTCATGTGATAATGTATTTTGCCACTTATCCAGTAGCTACGCATTGGCCTCTTTTAGGAACTTTTAAAAGGTTTTATTTACCAGGACAGGCTACACAGAGAAACCCTGTCTCGAAAAACCAAAAAAAAAAAAATGTTTATTTTTAAAGATTCGGGGATTTTTTGTTGTTGTTGTTTTGTTTTTTTTTTTTTTTGAGACAGGGTTTCTCTGTGTAGCCCTGGCTGTTCTGGAACTCACTCTGTAGACCAGGCTGGCCTCGAACTCAGAAATCCACCTGCCTCTGCCTCCCTAGTGCTGAGATTAAAGGCGTGAGCCACACTGCCCGGCTAAAGATTTGTTTTATGTCATATATATTAGTGTTTTTCCTGAATGTATGTCTCTGTGCATCATGTGCATGCCTAGGGCTTCTGGGACTGGAGTTACAGGTGGTTGTAGAGCTAAGCCATCTCGCCAGCCCCTTATTTTTATTTGTGTGTGTATGGCAGTGTGTTCAGGTGGCCAGAGAGGACAGAAGGGGGTATTGGATCCCCAGGGGAAGGAGTTACACTCAGTTGTGAGCCATCAAGTCAGATCAAGCACACTTTTTTTAAATATTTTACTTATTTTATATATATGATAGCTGTCTTCAGACACACCAGAAGAGGGCATCAGATACCATTACAGATGGTTGTGAGCCACCATGTGGTTGCTGGGAATTGAACTCAGGACTTCTGGAAGAGCAGTCAGTGCTCTTAACCATTGAGCCATCTCTCCAGCCCTGAAGCACACACTCTTAATGGCTTAGCTATCTTCTTTTCTTGAGGTGGGGTAGGGGAGCACGCCAAGAATCCAGCTTATTTGAGGTCCAGAAAAATCTTTTTAAAATTTTTTATTCATTTTATTTATTTTATGTGTATGATGTTTTGCCTACACGCACATCTGTCTGTACATTACGTGTATACCTGGTTTCTTCAGAGCCTAGAAGAGGATGTAGGGTCCCCTGGACGTCGAATTTAAGAGGATTGTGGATCCTTGAATCGTGGCTAGGAATTGAAAGTGGGCCCTTTGAAAAAGCAGCCTGTGTTCTTAACCTCTGAGCCAACTCTCCAGTCCAATATATCTTTTTTTTTTTTTTTAAAGATTTATTTATTTTGTTTATATGAGTACAATGTAACACCAGAAGAGGGCATCAGATCCCATTACAGATGGTTGTGAACCACCATGTGGTTGCTGGGAATTGAACTCAGGACCTCTGGAAGAGCAGCCAGTGCTCTTAACCACTGAGCCAAAACATACCCCCTCATCTTGTACCTTGCCCTGGCTTAACAATTTCCTTAGTTATTTATTCCAGGGTAGTTGTTTAGGTGAAAAGCAACTCTAGTGACTGTGGGTGAGAAAGCTAGCTCTACAGCTTCAGACCCTGAATTCAGATGCCCAGCACCCACATAAAAGCTGGAGGTATTTTGTCGGTGCCTCTAACTGGTGTTTTTTGAGTGTGGACAGGTGCAATCCTGGAATCTCAGTGGCTTAGTGAACTTCTGTTCAGTGAGAAACACTGTCTCAAAATATAAGGTATAGTTCTCTCACCAGGGTGGCCTAAGACCATCAAGATACAGATGTTTATATTACAATTCATAACAGTAGCAAAATTAAGTTATAAAGTAGCAACAAAAATAATTTTATGGTTGGGAGTCAGGACAACATGGGGATATTTATTAAAGGGTCCCAGCATTAGGAAGACTGAGACCCTAGAGCATGATGCCCACATCTTCCTTAAGACACACACACACACACACACACACACACACACACACACACACACACATCATTCTTATTTATCAATCCAATCAAAAAGTTATGTTGTAGGGGGCTGGAGAATTGGCTCAGTGGTTAAGAGCACTGATTGCTCTTCCAGAGGTACTGAGTTCAATTCCCAGTAACCACATGGTGGTTCACAACCATCTGTAATATGATCCAATGCCCTCTTCTGGTGTGTCTGAAGACAGCTACAGTGTACTCATAAATAAAATAAATCTTTAAAAAAAAAAAAAAGTTACGTTGTAGGCAGAGGCAGGTGGGTTTCTGAGTTCGAGGCCAGCCTGGTCTACAGAGTGAGTTCCAGGACAACCAGGGCTACACAGAGAAACCCTGTCTCGAAAAACCAAAAAAAAACCAAAAAAGTTATGTTGTGCCAGGTATGGTAGTATAAGCCTATAACCCAGAAACTTGGTTCTGAGGCATGAGGATTGCTGTAAGTTTGAAAATAGCCTGCTCAACATTGTAAATTCCAGGCCAGCCAAGATAATGTAATAAGACCCTGTCCTGGGAGAGGAAGTGAGTCTGGGGAGAAGCTTCAGTTGGTAAAATATTTGCCTTGCAAGCATGAAGACCTGAATTCAATTTACAGGATTCTGTGGTAAAATTGCCTGCTCTAAATGCTCAGCATTTACATGATACTGCCAGTGCTGGGAAGAGACAGGAGGATGCCCTTCTGCAAGCCATCCTGGCCTAATTTGTGGGCTCCAGCCCAGTGAGAGACCTTTCTCAAAAGAGGTGGACAGCTTAGGAACACTCGAGGTTGGCCTCTGGCACCATAGGAAGGCGTGCACATGAGTACTGCAGGGTGTGGGGTGTGCAGGAAGATTGGCTTTTTAAGTTTCGTGTATATGTCTGTGTATGTATGTTCCTGAGGAAGCCAGGAGAGAATGTCAGATCCTCTGGACTTAAGAACTACAGGTGGTTGTCATGGGCGCTAGAGATGGCGCTCCAGCCCTTTCTGTCAGAGCATCAAGGGCTCTTAACTGCTAAACCATCTCTTCAATATCCTTCTGCCAATTTTTTAAAAAAGTTATTAATTTTTTTTAATTTTTAAATTACATTTTATGTACATGAGTGTTTTTCCTGCATGTATGTGTGCTGAATGTCACGTCAGATATCATAGCCTGGCTTTGCTAGTTTCTTTTGACTTTATTCATGCGCAATGAGTCTCATTTAGCACCCAGGGCTCATTCTCCTGTTTGCACCATTCATTCTTCGACCTTAAGGTCCTCTCTGATTCTCCCACCTGCCATTGCACCTGTTTAGGTTAGATAAGTAGTCCATGTTTATCTTTTTGCTGATTGTAGGGGCTCCCTGTTCACAGCTGAGCCGCGTGATATGCTGCGATTGCTTTAACTGGACTCTGCTGTTAGTGACTGTTTGGTTTTACAAGTGTGTGTGTGTGTGTGTGTGTGTGTGTGTGTGTACGCCAGAGTGTACGTGTTTGAGTTAGAGGAATTGGTTCTCTCCTTCTACCATGTGGCTTCCAGAGATAGAGCTCCGGTTGACAGGCTTGGTGGCAATGCTTATATCTACTGTGCCATCTTGCTATCCCCCTGTTTTACTTTAGCTGCCCATGCGCTTACCATTAATTTGACTCTAGGCTTTCAAATTTGACAAAAATCATCTCCTAGCATACTTAGATTCCTTGCGTCTTTATCTCCATCTCTTGGAAGTTGATCTCTGCCTTGGCCTTGCTTAATTTTGGTGTTGTTTTTCTCTGCCCTTTGGAATCTTCAACCTTGGGTCTTTCAGCATCATTACTACTCTTTCGAGTCTCCTTTATTCCTTCTCTGTATTTCCATGCTCTCTCTCTGTGTGTCTGTGTCTCTGTCTCTCCTTGTCTGCTGGCTTGTCTCTGTCTTTCTCTTTCTCTCAACAGGGCATCATGTATGCCAGGCTGGCCTTGAAGTCCACATGTAACGGGTGTAACTTTGAGTTCCTTATCCTCCTTCCTCTGCCCATGCAGTGATTCCAGTGTGTACCACCGTGCCAGCCTCAGATCCCCTTGTGCTCACTGTACGTGGTCTTGTTTTTTGCTGTGTTCCACCAAAATGAGAAGAGAATATGTAATGACTTCCTGAGGAAGGATGGATGGCAGGAACATTATTCTGAGACTGGAATGTCTGAAAGTTACCTCAGGCCTGTTGGATGGTTGGCTAAGAACAGAATTCTAGGTTGGAAGCACTTTTCCATCAGAATTGTGACAGTGTTTCTTCACTTGCTTGATGCTGGTATTGCCAGTAAGTCCGTCTTGAGGGCTGGAGATGCAGCTCAGAGATAGAAGGCTTATCTGGCCCGTGCAGTGTCTTGGGTTTGATCCCCAGTAGATCTGTTTGTCTCGAAGGAATCTTCCCTTTGCTCCCATTTTCCTGATGCTAGTCACCGTCATCAGACACTGTGGCATGACTTTGTTTGCAGTCAGTGAGCCTGCTTCTCCCCAGATTTTTTTCTGTCTTGTTTCTCTGGAATCTTAGTTCTTATGTTGAGCTTGTGTCATCCTGCACTGTCGTAGTTACTGTCCCCTTCTCCCAGCCCTTTGCCTCAACACACACAGGTTCTCTTAGTCGCTCCACAGAAGCATGCATGGATTTTGTCGGGCACTGTACTGAATCTGTAGGTCAGTTTTGGGAGAATTGATAACTTAATCTTCTCTACCAGTCTGTGAACACGGTGTCATGTCTATGTAGGTCTTTTAGTTTCAGTTGCTTATTGGTTGCTAGAACATGGGAATACAGTACCTTGGTATGCTAAATTCTTGCATTCTTCAAACTTGTTAAACCCCTACATCAATTTTGGAGGGTTTTGTAGATTCCACCGGATTCTCAAGACTGAGTTTTTGTGACACTCTAGTGTTTCTTTTGCATGCCACGCTACACTTGACACTTCTCTGATGGTGTTGAGTAGGAAAGGTGAGAAGGGACGTTCTTCTCTCGCTCTCTGCTCTCAGATGGAAGGAAGCTCAGAGCACCTCAGTGACTTACCATTTAGTAAGAGGCTAGCTAGTTCCCACTCACGAATGCCCCTTGTGTGCACATACCTTTAAAACACGTCAGTGGTAACTCACTGCTAACTCATACAGTGCTTCAAGATGTGTACTTTTGTACTGTCCATTTTACAGATGAAAAGGCTAAGGGTCAGAAAGCATAAGCAAACAGTCGAAGGCCACCTGTCTGGACCTTGCTGAGTGCTGGGTGTGGGGGCACATGCCTCTGATCCCAGCACTTGGGAGGGAGAAGCAGGCAGACAGACAGGCTCAGACATGAATTTGAGGCTAGCCTGGTTTACATAGTGAGTTCCAGACTAGCTAAGGGTGCTTAGTGAAACCCTGTTCAGAAGGGGGAGGCGGGTAGCTGAGCTAGCTGAGCAGGCGTTACTTAGGCGTGTCCCTGTAGTGTTCCTCACAGGTGCCTTGCAAGGACTGGGAGGTGAGCAGCAGCTGGAGAGGCCAAGCAGCACGTGCCCCAGGGCTCCTTTCATGCTTTCCCTCCTGCTCCAGATACACTGTGAGCCTGTGAACTGACTGACAGCTTTATGTCACCCACAGCCAAAGCAATGGGTACCACAGCAACAGGATGAGAAAGGTGTAGAGGAAGAACATTTGTCATAGGTGACTGCAGGGGAGAGGTGAGAAGAATATGGGCCACGCTCCTCTGAAACCCTGTTCTGTTGTGGAAGGAGGAGATGAGGGAGCCAGCTAAACCGTGGACAGGAGAAGCGGGAATGATGGCCTGGAGAGAGAGCCTGAAGATGCTTGCCTGCATCACATCATGGAGCAAAACTCTTACATCCAGTTTCTAGTTTAGTAAGATCCTTTGACCACACAGTGAGAAGATTTTACTGTGAAGAAGCTGGGGGCAAGCCAGGCAGTGGTGGCGCACGCCTTTGATCCCAGCACTTGGGAGGCAGAGGAAGTGGGATTTCTGAGTTCGAGGCCAGCCTAGTCTACAGAGTGAGTTCCAGGACAGCCAGGGCTACACAGAGAACCCCTGTCTCGAAAAAACAAAAAAGCAAAAACAAAAAAAAAAAAAAAAAAAAAAAAATAGAAGCTGGGGGCAGTGTTTAGCATTTGGGAGATAGGGGTGGGAAAATCAGAAGTTCAAGGCCTTGTGAGTTTGAGGCTTTATCACAGCAATAGAAACCCTAGTTAAGACAGCTTCCAAGATGAATCAAATATATGTCTGTCAAAACCGAAGAAGTTTACTCTGAGTCTGGAGAGATGGCTCAGAGTTTAGGAAAGTGAGGTGCTCTTGTGGTGTACCCAAGTTTGGTTCCCAACATCTACATAGGGTGGCTAGCAATCGCCTGTACCTCCAGCTCTGTGTTCTGCAAGTATCTGCAACCACATATGCACAGAATTCCAGTCACACACATAAACACATACATTTAAAGTCTTTTTTTTTTTTTTTTGGTTTTTCAAGATAGGGTTTCTCTGTGTAGCCCTGGCTGTCCTGGAACTCACTCTGTAGACCAGGCTGGCCTCGAACTCAGAAATCCGCCTGCCTCTGCCTCCCAAGTGCTGGGATTAAAGGCGTGCACCACCACTGCCCGGCTCATTTAAAGTCTTTTTAAGAAGTGTCACGTGTATGCTACTATGTCTAGAGCTTTGTGATGTGCCCAAACGCCAGCAATGTTGACTTTTGTCAACAAATAATAACTCTGAAAATTGGATATGATTCCTATTCATATTGTCACTTTTCTGATTTGTTATCAGCTGGCAGCTTGATAGAACTGAGATTTTTACTTATCTTTTTGAGAGAGAGAGAGAGAGAGAGAGAGAGAGAGAGAGAGAGAGAGAGAGAAAGAGAGAGTGTTTCTGTATGTTTCTCTGAGTTTAGGTGTGTTCACAGGTGTGTAGGTACCCAATTGGGTCAGAGGAGTTGGATTCCTCTGGATCTGAAGTTAAGGTGGTTGTGAGCCTGGACAGGTCCTGGGAATTGAACTTGGGACCTCTGAAAGAGCAGTCAATCCTTTTAACCCCTGAGCAGCCATCTATCTCTCTAGCCTTCTCTTTTTTACTTAATTATGGAATCTATGATTTGTGATCTTATGATTTTGTTTTCCTTGAGATGTTTTGTTTTGTTTGAGACAGGGTCTCAGAACATAGCCCTGGCTATCCTGGAACTCTCTGTAAACTTGGCTGGCCACAAACTCACAGAAATCCAACTGCCTCTGTTTCCTGAGTGCTGGGATTAAAGATGTGTACCACCATGCCCAGCCCTGATTTTTAAGTTTTTGTTTTATTTTGTTTTGTCTTTTTAGACAGGGTTTCTCTGTGTCACTCTGGCTGTCCAGAAACCCAGACAGTAGACCAGGCTGGCCTTGAACTTAATATGACATAGTCTTAACTAGTGTCTTGACTTCAGGTACAGCTGGGTGTTCTGTCTCCATCTTTTGTTTTACTTGCCTGAAATAAGCTAATTTTTTCCCTCCCCTCCAGGAAACCCTTTATATTGTAAATCATATTGTGAAACTTCCACTTGCATTTCAGTGATGCTTACTGCTACTGGTGACATTGGTTCTGCATTATTCAATAAACAGAAATATTTATCTTTTTTTGTTTTGTTTTTTTGAGACAGGGTTTCTTTGTGTAGCCATGGCTGTCTTGGAACTCATTCTGTAGACCAGCCTGGCCTCAAACTCATGGAGATCCACCTGCCTTTGTGTCCGGAGTGCTGGGATTAAAGGCATGGGCTACCACACCTGACTAAAAATATTTATCTTAAAAGGGGGATAAAGGTTTTATTTTGTTTTATTGTTGCTGCTGTTTTAGGGTTTTTGTTTTGTTTGAGACAGGGTCTCATGTAGCCCAGGCTGTCTTCACCCTCACTTGGTAACCGAACACATGTTTGAACTTCTGATTCTCTTGCATCCACCTCCAAAGTGCTGAGCATCTGGTGCTCAGACTTCGTTCTTAATATTTTGTGAAAACTCTTCATTCCAATTGTCTGACCCCCTGTCTGTGATTTCAGGTGGAGAGTACAGTGAAGATGATGTCAGTGAGTTAGTGAAGGAAGATGAAGTGGATGGTGAAGAGCAGACTGAGAAAACCAAAGGGAAAAGAAGGAAGTCTCAGAGCCTCCCTGCCAGGTGATGCTGCCCCGCAGGCCTCACGAGAAGAAATGTCTTCACGGCTGAGGGTGTTTCATGATAGACGTCTGTCTTTCTGTTTGTTAGTTTATTTTGTTGTTTTTTGAGACAGGGTTTCTCTGTGTAGCTCTGGCTATCCTGGAACTTGCTCTGCAGACCTAGCTGTCCTTGAACCCACAGAGATCCACCCACCTGTCTCTTCCTCCTGAGTGCTGGGATTAAAGGCCTGTGCCATCACTGCCCAGCCCGCCCTCCCGCCCGCCCGCCCGCCCGCCCTCCCTCCTTCCCTTCCTTCCTCCCTTCCTTCCTTAACATTGTCTCTCTGTGTGCGCATGTGCTATAGCACGGGCTGGTCTGGAATTCATTGTGTTGCCTAGGCTAGCCTCCAGCTTCAGCCTCCAGAATTGTAGGGATTGTAGGCATGAACCATTGCTCCTAACTTTATTACCAGGGTTTTAAACCCCTTCCAGTATAAGGGAAATATTTGTTGATATTCTAAAATTAAAATCTTGGCCTTTAACCAGTTTAAAAAAGTTTTAGGCCTTAATTTTAAAAGTCACTAAGTAAATGTGCATGTGGTTAAAGTAGTCTTGTTGCTGCAGGATACACCCTCTGGTCTTACCCTGAAAAGCTGTTACCTTAGATGCTGCTGTACTCAGTGTGTGTACATAATTTCCTGCTCTTTTTGTTTAAAAATAAAAATGGTAGCACACTGTATATCAAGCTCATGCTCACTCTTGGATAGGTCTCACTGTGTTGCCCAGGCTGGGCTACTCCTAAGCCTCTTGTCTGTCTTCTGAGTAGGGGTGGGATTCCAGGGAGGCCTCACTGTGGCGATTCTCACTTAGCCTGTCTCTGTAAAGGCATCATGGCAGTCCATTCGACACACTCTGTTTTTTTCAGCGTTACACTTTATGAGTAGGCCTGACTTGACTTAAGCATCCCCTTATTGAGGAACAGTTAGATTATGTAGTCTTTGCTACAGCAAAAGGCTGCAGGAAACATTGCTAGAACATGTCGTTACTGGTACAAGAATTTTTTTTTTAAATACTTATTTATTTTATGTATGTGAGTACACACTATCCTGTCTTCAGACACACCAGAAGAGGGCATCAGATCCCCTTACAGATGGTTCGGCGCCAGCATGTGGTTGCTGGGAATTGAACTCAGGACCACTGGTAGAGCAGCCAGTGTTCTTAACTGTTGAGCCATCTCTCCAGCCCCTGGTACAAGGATTTTTGTAAGTCAGGTTTAAAGGTGTAGAATTGTTTGATCTAAGGCTATCATTTCCGTTGAACTTTTTGGTTTTTCGAGACAGGGTATCTCTGTGTAGCCCTGGCTGTCCTGGAACTCGCTATGTAGACCAAGCTGGCCTCCATCTCACAGAGATATTCAAGCCTTTGCTGTCCTGAATACTGGAATTAAAGTTGTTTTCATGGTAAAAGTAAAAGTCTAGACATAGGATACTAAATTTAAGTTTCAAGTGAACTCAAACCACTCCCATTTTTATTTAATATGGAAGCAGTAATAAAAAGACAGTGCTTACTAAAGAGTGCACATACACTGTATCCGCTGTATGTCGTGTAAGTCCTTCGATTGCTCTCTAACTCCTTAACGGGGAGCGTCCACGTATGAGTCTATGAGGAGCTGTTATCTCCTGGGAGACCTGAATTTTAAATTTTCATTAAATATTCCTGTAGAATATAGTTAAACTTTGTAAGTACTACTAGATTCAGTGTTTTATTATTTAAATAAGAATCTCAGCTATTCAAATTATAGACTGTGAAGTTAGTTAGAAATATGTTTAAAATATAATATTTAAAACTCTGAGAATGGCTAGGGTATTGATTTATTGCCCCTGAGTCTCAAAGAGTAACATGCCAAGAGTTTAAAAACACTGAAAAACTTGTAAGTTTTTTTTATTCACTGTATGATATAATTCTCAATTGTCCATTGTTGCTGAATAAACATACTTAAATTTAGTCAGGGCTGCAGAGATGGCTCAGTAGTTAAGAACAGTTACTGCTCTAGCAGAGGACCTGGGTTCAGCTCTCAGCATCTCCATGGTGGCTTGCAAGTGCCAGTGTATTAGTCAGGGCTCTCTAGAGTCACAGAACTTATAGGTAGTCTCTATATAGTAAGGGAATTTGTTAATGACTTACAGTTTGTAGTCAAACTCCCCATGAATGAAAACCCGAGGATCTAGCAGTCGCTTAGTCCCACAAGGCTTGCAGGAGAAGAAGATTGAATCTTCCTCCTTCCAAAGTCCTTATGTAGATCTCTAGCAGCAGGTGTGGCCCAGATTAGAGGTGTGCACACCACCACACCTGAAACTTGTGTCTTCCAGACTCAAGATCTAGATCACAGGTGAGCCTTCTAATTCTGGATTGTAGTTCACTCCAGATACAGTCAAGTTGACAATCAGATGTAGCCACCACAGCCAGTGACCTTAGTTCCAGGGGACTTGACCTCCTCTTTTGACCTCCACAAGCTTATGTGCATATAGTGCACATACATGCACTCAGGAACACACACGTGCACATAAATAATTGAATAAATAGTTCTCTTTTTTTTT
>JAPYYD010004880.1:0-12678 GCA_028551405.1 Uromys caudimaculatus | reverse complement strand
CAAATGAATTTGAGAATTGCTCTTTCTAAGTCTATGAAAAATTGGGTTGGAATTTTGATGGGGATTGCATTGAATCTGTAGATTGCTTTTGGCAGGATGACCATTTTTACTATATTAATCATTCCAATCCATGAGCATGGCAGATCTTTCCACCTTCTGAGGTCCTCTTCGATTTCTTTCTTCAGAGACTTGAAGTTCTTGTCATACAGATCTTTCACTTGCTTGGTTAGAGTCATACCAAGATACTTTATATTGTTTGTGACAATTGTGAAGGGTGTCATTTCCCTAATTTCTTTCTCAGCCTGTTTATCCTTTGAGTATAGGAAGGCTACTGATTGGTTTGAGTTAATTTTATATCTGGCCACTTTGCTGAAGTTGTTTATCAGCTGCAGGAGTTCTCTGGAGGAATTTTTCGGGTCACTTAAGTATACGATCATATCATCCACAAACAGTGATAATTTGATTTCTTCTTTACCCATTTGTATCCCTTTGACCTCCTTTTGTTGTCTAATTGCTCTAGCTAGAACTTCAATTACTATATTGAATAGATAGGGAGAGAGAGGGCAGCCTTGTTTGGTCACTGATCTTAGTGGGATTGCTTCAAGTTTCTCTCCATTTAGTTTGATGTGGGCTACTGGTTTGCTGTATATTGCTTTTACTATGCTTTGGTATGGGTCTTGAATTCCTGATCTTTCCAAGACTTTTATCATGAAGGGATGTTGAATTTTGTCAAATGCTTTTTCAGCATCTAATGAAATGACCATGTGGTTTTTTTCTTTGAGTTTGTTTATGTAGTAAATTACATTGATGGATTTCTGGGTATTTTTAAGTTTAAAAATATTTTATTGTATTTATTCATTTAATATGTGAATTATGTTCATACAAGTATGTCTGTGTACCAAGTGCATTTTTGTGCCCATGGAGATCAGAAGACAGTATCAGATCCCCTGTAACTGAAGTTTCAGTGAGTTTTGAACCAACATGTGGGTGATGGAAAATGAACACAAGTCCTCTGTAAGAGTAACAAGTGTTCCTAACCATTGCTCTACCTCTCCATGACCTAGATTGTCTTTTGTGGGCTTCTTTTACACTTTATCTGTGATTTTATATGTCCAGTGTCATAATATACAGTTATGTTGTCTTTACTTTCTACAAACAACATTATTTTCTACAATGTTGTTTATAAAAGAAAAAGCTCATAATGTAGAATAAGATATGGGAAAAGAATAGATTGTTTAAGAAATGATATTGGATATAGGATTGTTTTAAAACTTCTAAGTAAGTTACTCAGATCCTTCAAGAAATTATAATTAATATTTTTGGATATCAAACATTACAAGAAGATATTGGTTTTACTTCTTGGACAAATACTAATATTATAAAATATAAACATAGATTTTGGGATATTTGTCATAGAAATGGAAACTAAAACCAGAATAAATGTTTGAAATTATGGCCTACAGAAATTGCACATGACCCTTGAGATATGTTAAATATTAATACCATGCCATCTGAAATTCATGAAATTAAAAATATACCAACCATCCCCAAATCATAAACTATAGGCAAAACATCTCAAATAATAAAATGGATAGTTTACAATAAAACAGAGATTGAAATATTATTTATCATTATTTTTGGCATGTGAGTGCATGTGTGTAGAAGCCTATGGGTGACACTGGGACACTTATACACTTACATTCCTGGGATTCTTTGAGGCAAGTCTGAACCTACATCTTGCTGATACTGATGTTCTAGCTATCCCACATGTTCTGGGAATCCACTGTTTCTCCTGTCTAAGCAGGGAATTGCATGTGGGCATCTGTGAACCCAGGCATAAAAGGCTCTGAGGGAGCACAAACCAATCACCACATGAGCATTGCCTGCTTCTTTGCTGGGAAACTCCTAGTCATGAAAGTATGGCTTTATTAGAATAGAGCATGAATGTAATACAAAAAAATAAAATAGATGTAAAAGAGCCTTCTTGTCATTAGGAAGTGTATCATCCTCTGTTGTTAAGGTAGTCAAGTATAAACAATACTGTTTTGTATATTATTATTGATTCATTATTATTATTATTATTATTATTATTATTATTTATGATGATGATGATGAGAAATAAGAATGCCATGATGACTAAACTTGAACTAAAAGGGAAGTTTATGTTCATTTGTGCTCATGAAAGCAAAAATTACCTTAAATTATTACAATTTTAATGGGAAGTATTTAAAGTATAATTTACATGGGAAAAAATGAACCAAACAACCAATACTGACAATTTCCAAACATTCCAAAGGAAAACTGTTTTTAGAACTTATAGAATTCTGTACAGTATTTTGAGAGGGAAAACAAACATTTCTTGAGTAAAACGGGTTCATACATGAGCACCCACGCTATGCAGACCTTCCACATTTAATTTTTACAGTATCTTTCCAGTGATTCCTTTACTCCAAGCATGGCCCACCGAGAAGACAGTCCCACTTGTTTTCAGAGCCCACATGCTACATTCCACAAGCAAACTCGGGCTGTCAACACCATTAATTTTCCAAAGCAAAAATATTAAACCTGAAAAAGAGAAAGAAAGGTGTTCTCATGACTCTAGGTATAATTTTCATAACACAGACCAATGTTTCAAAGAAAGAAAACATTTATGTTGGAATATTGATCACTTTCAATAGGAATGTCATAGATACTATTTCTCACAAAGGGTAAAGGCCATCTATAATAAATGAACAAAACGTCAAATTCTGAGTCATGCTGTGGGAACAGGGGTCACATCCCCTACATTACACAGAAAGGTCGGTTGTCACCGTCCAATTAGCAGGGGACATTTGCCTGTAGTGTAAACATCATGCTCACTGACAAGCTCTCCATTTATCACACCTGACACCATGGGGATTCTGTTCTAGAGACACCTTGTATTTGGCTTCATTAGGATACTTTCCTGAGGTTAGGAGTGCTTGGGGTATTAAGGTGGGTTAGTTAAATAAGGCTGAGAATGCTAATAGCAGGTCAGATGTAAATGTGCATCGCAAAATACATTAGTGCTTTTGAGTTGGAAAGAAATAGATGAAGCACAAAAAAATTAAAACGAACTTAAATAGCCTTCGTGTAATTAGGAAGGTTTGCTGTGGATTAGGGAGGAACTATTTTAGAAGATCAAAATGCACTAGCAATTACATCCTGTATTTCATTTTCTGAGTATCTTTGGAGTAGCATACATGGCTACAGATGATGACAGTTTCCCCTGGGATCAAGACAGCATCCTGAGCAGAGATCTGCTCTCTGCCACATCTGCCCAGCTGTGCTATGAGAACCTGAATAGATCCTGTGTCAGGAGCCCATACTCCCCAGGCCCTCGCCTCATCCTATATGCAGTCTTTGGCTTTGGGGCTGTGCTGGCTGTGTGTGGAAACCTCCTGGTGATGACATCAATTCTTCATTTCAGGCAGTTGCACTCTCCTGCCAACTTTCTGGTGGCGTCCCTGGCCTGTGCTGACTTCTTGGTAGGGGTGATGGTGATGCCCTTTAGCATGGTGAGGTCTGTGGATGGCTGCTGGTACTTTGGGGACAGTTACTGTAAATTGCACACTTGTTTTGATGTATCTTTCTGTTACTCTTCTATCTTCCATTTGTGCTTCATCTCTGTTGACAGATACATTGTAGTCAGTGACCCCCTGATCTACCCCACCAGGTTCACTGCATCTGTTTCTGGCAAGTGCATCACCTTCTCCTGGCTACTGTCCATCATCTATAGCTTCTCCCTCCTTTACACAGGAGCAAGTGAAGCTGGCCTGGAGGACCTAGTGAGTACCCTCACCTGTGTGGGCGGCTGTCAACTTGCAGTGAATCAAAGCTGGGTCTTCATCAATTTTTTATTATTTCTTATCCCCACACTTGTGATGATAACTGTCTACTCTAAGATTTTCCTCATTGCAAAGCAGCAGGCTCAGAACATTGAGAAGATGAGCAAGCAGACTGCCAGGGCATCAGACAGCTACAAGGACAGGGTGACCAAGAGGGAGAGGAAAGCAGCCAAAACCCTGGGCATCGCAGTGGCTGCCTTCCTCCTCTCATGGCTGCCATATTTCATTGACTCTTTCATTGATGCCTTCCTGGGGTTCATCACGCCCTCATATGTGTATGAAATACTGATTTGGATAGTTTACTATAACTCAGCCATGAACCCTTTTATTTATGCTTTCTTTTATCCTTGGTTTCGAAAAGCTGTCAAACTCATTGTCACTGGCAAAATCTTGAGAGAGAATTCCTCAACCACCAACTTGTTTCCTGAGTAGACTGTTCATTTAGTTGGGGATCAGAGAGATTCACAGCTAAACATCAGTGGAGAATTTGAGTGTTCAGATCTGATTCTGTAATGTGATGAAATATGCTTCAACTGTGACCTGAATACATAAATCCAACTTCTGTGTTTTTCCATAAATGTAAAATTAATTTCTAGATATAGTGGAATTAGGTGAGCCTGGATCCAGCCATTTTCCACTGTTTCCTTCTGGTTAGTATTATTTGTTTTCTCTGGACCCATGGCCCTTTTTCTGCCTTTCTAAAATTCTTATTATTGACCTTTGTTAAATCTTTTAAACCTCAAATTTGAATATATAGTCTTTCAATCCCTTTGTAGTAGCAAATGGTACACAGAGACTCTTAGGGGCTGCCTCTTGCTCGGTGTAGCATCATATGCAGGACTCTATGAAGTCTATTAACTGTAGCTCAGACTAACCTATATTGGGTTGTAACTGCAGGCAATCTCCCTGCTCGGCTTTCTGAACTTTTTGATTCGAGGCTTAAGCTACCACACTTGGCTCTTTTCCTACTGTAATGTGATTCAGAAAGCCTGTCTTTGTGTGACTGAGAGATGCCTAATTTCTGCGTCAGGTGCATAATAAAGCTTAAGATGGACTATAGAGAAACTCCGTTGCAAAGTACAGGTGACCCTGAGGTCTCGAATCTAGTGCTGGCTCTGAGCCAGCCTGGAGGTCTGCAGGGCGTTAAGTACATGTGACATCTGACGCCTTGGAGGGAGGAGTCAAGAATAAATATTATGAGGAATTTGGGTGTCCTCTGCCTCCACTGATAGCAAAATGTCCCAGGACATTAACAACATCCACTCTCCGCTCTCTGGGTGGAACGCAGTACTTAGTTTTGTCTCCTGCCCAGAGGGGGTGCCCCTGCTCAACCTTCCTGTTTCTCCTAGTGCTTATCTGGGAATGCAAGGATATCTGTGCCCCCAGCACAGGGCAATAGAAATCCTGAGTAAGACACCTTGAACCACATTTGTCAAGTCACATTACCATGGTTGACCAATATACTTTTCTGAGTATTTTCTATGCACTGGAAAACTGAGTATAAGTCTGAATATGTTAGTGCATCATTATTCTCTAACAATCTCTCTGCTTGTGCGGGTTTCTTACCTGAGCCCTATTGCAGTGTCTGTTGATGGAGTGACCCAGCAGCAAACACAGGGACTCTGGGACTGGAAGCACAGGGTGGAGGAGACTCAAGCCTTCAGAAGATTGCATGTGATCCTGTAGAGTGTTTACTCTGGGTGGAGGACTGCTTTAGTTACAGGAGCTCACTGACTCTTCACCGCACCCTGGTAAATCAGGTAGGATTGTTCCTCTGTTAGTGAGCGTGCTTAGGTCAGAAGAGGCCGCAGCTCAGGCCTAATGTCACCATAACCAGACGTGAGCCTGCACCACACTGATCGCAGAGACTAAGGGAGGAGGCTGCTCGCAAATATCCCTACCATCACAAAGAACGAGGCCCCATTACAGATGACAAGTTGTTTAGTATAATTTTGGAGCACATGCATTGCACAAGATTATTCTAAGGAAAAATGATTTTCATTAATAAAATTAGAATTAAAGTCTATATGTGTGCATGTATATGGGTATGTGCATATGCATGTATATACATTCTTTATGTGTATAGATGTACGTGGCTAGGTATATATGTATGTATACATATGTGCGTATGTGTATATTTATGTATGCATATATATGTATATATTTGTATGTGTAAATATGTATGTGTGTAGGTATATATGTATGATTATCTGTGTATTTATTTGTATGTGAACATACATACATATTATTTTATGTATATACATACGTATGTGTATAGATATATATGTATGAGTATATATATGTGTATCTATGTGCGTAGATGTGTATGGGCTTTTCTGGTTTGTTTTGTTTATCAATATGATTATTTCTGTTAGTTTCCTTTCAGGGTTATGTCTTAATATCAGTGAGAAGTTAGCAATAAGACAAGCAAAATGTTGTATCCATTTAGTATGATGGTAGGTAGTGGACACTGATTCACCAATTTGATTATTAAAATGTGGAGTTGCTCCATCAAGTTTTAGAAAATATCCAAGCCTTGTGCTTTGAGATCTGACTCCTTCCTTCATACTTGACAGGCAGCCACATGGTCCAGAGCTTATGTGATGAGACCACGGCCATGCTCTACCACCAGAATATCATAGATTCTGGTGGGTTGCTGTCCATCTCAGGGTCTACGTGCAATTTCTGCAAGGCACAATATAGAAATTCTATATGTCAACATATATAGTGGGTTGGTCTTCTTGTTTTAGAATATGGTGTCTTAATAAGAACTCAAGAATCTAGTTATGACATCTTGTTGAACATTTTCACTACAATAAATAAAAATGTTGATAATACATGCCAAAATATAAAATCTTAAGATGTAGCCAAAAGTATCAAAGCATTAATTCCTATGTACATTCAACAAACAAGTGAGATATCTCAAAACCTGTGTTAGTATGCTGTGGCATATTTAAATTATTCAGAAAAGGAGCAGAAGAGACATTAACTATCAAATTCTTCCATGTGTCTAATTCTACAGTATATCCCGAGCAGCAGAATGTGTTTTATTTTAAACTACATTGGGTCTATTGCAAATACAAAATGTCTTTATCATTTTATCTCTGAAATTTTGTATGTCCTATATCATAATACACAGGAATGTTGTCTTTATGTTCTATAAACACCAATATTTCAACAATTTGTTCATAAAAAAACACAATATAGAAAAAAGACATGAAGATGGGTATTTAAAAGTAATATTGAAATATAGGGCTGTTTAAAAACTACTAAATATCTTACTCCTATCCTTCACAAAATTATAATTGATTCCTTTAAATATGAAATATTAGAAGAAAATGTTGGTTTTACTTCTTGGACAAAATATTAGTGCTATATATTATAAACTTGGGTTTGGGGATAATTGTCACAGAAATAAAAATTAAGAAGATGAATAAATGTTTGAAATAGTGACATATAGAAATTTCACATCACCCATGAGATTCCCTTAAATCAGACAAAGCCCATGGAGAAGAAACTCCTGTTTGTCTTAATAGTCTCCTTGCTTCGTTCCATGAACAAATTCTGACTGTCCACGTGCTCAATTTTCCAAGGCAAAACATTAAAGCTGAAACTGGAGAAAGGAAGGTGTTCTCGTGACTCTAGACCTTGTTTCTTTGACACAGACCAATGCTTCAGAAAAGAAAATGTTTATGTGTGAATCTTGATCACTTTCAATAGGAATGTCATAGAAAACATTTCTCACAAAGGGTAAAAGGCCATCTCTATGAACAAAACTTCAAATTCTTGGTAAAGTTCCAATAGGGCAGGTATCACATCCAACTACATTATAGCAAAAGGTCAGTGTCGCTAGTCAACTGGCCGGGGAAAATGTCGCTGTGGTGTAAGCATCATGCTCACTGACAAGCTCTCACCTAAACTTAAACCACTGGGATTCAGTCCAAGCGACATATTGTATTTGGCTTCATTAAGGTGTTTTCCTCAGGGGTAAGAGTGCTTATGGCATTAAGAAGGACAATTAAATAAGGCTGAGTATGTTAATAAAAGGCGAGATTTAAATGTGTGTCATAGAAAACACTGTTGCTTTTGATATGTGAGTTAATAGATGAAGCAGAGAAAACAAATGAAACAGACTTAAAGAGCCTCCACGTAATTAGGAAGGTTTGCTGAGGGTTAGGGAGGAACTCTTTTAGAAAATCAAAATGCACTAGCAATTACATCCCTTATTTTTTCTGAGGAGTACATGGCTACAGATGATGACAGTTTTCCCTGGGATCAAGACAGCATCCTGAGCAGAGATCTGCTCTCTGCCACATCTGCCCAGCTGTGCTATGAGAACCTGAACAGATCCTGTGTCAGGAGCCCATATTCTCCAGGCCCTCGCCTCATCCTATATGCAGTCTTTGCCTATGGGGCTGTGCTGGCTGTGTGTGGAAACCTCCTGGTGATGACATCAATTCTTCATTTCAGGCAGCTGCACTCTCCTGCCAACTTTCTGGTGGCGTCCCTGGCCTGTGCTGACTTCTTGGTGGGTCTGACTGTCATGCCCTTCAGCACGGTGAGGTCTGTTTAGGGCTGTTGGTACTTTGTGGACAGTTCCTGTAAATTGCACACTGGTTTTGATGTATCTTTCTGTTACTCTTCTATCTTCCATTTGTGCTTCATCTCTCTCGATATATATATAGCAGTCAGTGACCCCCTGATCTACCCCACCAGGTTCACTGCATCTGATAGGGGCAAGTGCATCACATTCTCCTGGCTCCTGCTTATCATCTATAGCTTTTCCCTCCTTTACACAGGGTCCAATGAAGTGGGGCTGGAGGACATAGTGAGTGCTCTCACCTGTGTGGGCGGCTGTCAACTTGCAGTGCATCAAAGCTGGGTCTTCATTAATTTCCTATTATTTCTTGTCCCCACACTTGTGATGATAACTGTCTACTCTAAGATTTTCCTCATTGCAAAGCAGCAGGCTCAGAACATCAAGAAGATGAGCAAGCAGACTGCCAGGGCATCAGACAGCTACAAGGACAGGGCTGCCAAGAAGGAGAGGAAAGCAGCCAAAACCCTGGGCATCGCAGTGGCGGCCTTCCTCCTCTCATGACTGCCATATTTCATTGACTCCATCATTGATGCCTTCCTAGGGTTCATCAAGCCCACGTATGTGTATGAAATACTGGTTTGGATAGCTTACTGTAACTCAGCCATGAACCCTTTGATTTATGCTTTCTTTTACCCTTGGTTTCAAAAAGCCATCAAACTCATTGTCACTGGCAAAATCTTAAGAGAGAATTCCTCAACCACCAACTTGTTTCCTGAGTAGAGTCTTGGTTTAGTTGGGGATTGAAGAGATTCACAGCAGATCACTGGGGAGATTGTGTGCCCAGATCTGATTCTGTAAAGTGATAAATTATGCTTTCCTTGTGACCCAAAGACAGATAAATACAGATGAAATGTTCTTTAGTAGGTGTCAAATTAATTTCTAATTATGATGGAATCAGAAAATCTAACTATTTTCCACTGAATTTTATGCTGCTTAGGGCTGCTTGGTTTTCCTTGATACATGGCTAGTAGCCCCCTTTCCAGTCTTTCTAAAATTCTGATTGTTGGCTTATGTTAAACTTTTAACCCTCAAGGTTAAATATATCATCTTTAAAGCTCTTAGTAGTCTTTTTCTTCCAACATAATTTTTATTGATTATTTGGGAATTTCATACAATGTGTGTAGCCCATCACCCTTCCATCCCATTCCTCCTGACTCCTCCCTCCTACTCTTTGCCCCCCTGAAAAAATTAAGAAAAAATACAAGTGACTTAAATGTAACTGAATCCTTTCTCATCTTCCCAGTAGAAGCCATCAATAGTGAAGAAAAGCAGTTCAGCAACTTCATCCCAATATCTAAGAACTCTCTTTAGTGGCTTCCTGTCTAGACTCTTTCTTTCTTTTTAGGGGGAAGGGGTGTGGGGGAGAGGTTGTTGCTCAAGAGTTCCAAACTTACAGGCTGCCTCTTACTCAGAGAATGGGGATCTATATGTGAATCTATAATAACTAAGACCCAAATGTACTCATTTAAAAATGTGATTTTTAATGTGAAGAAGTATAAACCAAGGATTTTATGTATTAATTAACATCTACTCAGTTGTTTAAAGAGGAAAAGAAAAAAAACAGTGTCAAAAACAATAACATCTGTTCAGTGAACTGTTCTAGGGAGCAAACACAGAGGAAAGGTCATTATCCTACAGTTTTAAAATTATTATGTTTAAATTAGTGATTTAAAGTTGGTAATTTTTATTCACTGCTATTTATGTTAGCTGTTTCTTCACTTATTTTTTAACATTTCTAAAGATTATAGAAGTTTTCAAAGATGTGCACAAAAGCAATGTTAATAATGCAATGTGTTCAGAAGAAGAAAACACTTAGCTAAACGGAGAAATAGGTAGCCACACACAGTCTAGAATTCTCATTTCATTAGGATGACGATATTTGTACAGTCCTCTCCCTCTAAAGGTCTGAATCCTCATACAATTTATGATGGAAAAAGCCAACAAGATATTTTTGAGATGTCTTGCTTAATCATAAACTAGAGGTAATATACAGCGCAGGGATAAAGAAACTACATATTGTATTCTTGATTTGCATGTTTCAGAAAAAAATTATAAAACTCTAAGCTGTAGGGCAGAAGAGACAGCTCTGCAGTTAAGAGCACTGGCAGCCTTTCCTGAGGGCCGTGGTTCAATTACCAGCATTCCATGGCAGCTCACAACCACAGATAACTCTAGTCCTGTTTGTAACTCAGCCTCCACAGGCCCTCTAAACACATTGGTAGACAGACATGTAGGCAAATTACCCTTATATTGTAGAAAAATAAAGGAAAAGATTGAGCCTTGTATATATGTCAACATTTTCAATACATAATGAAATGTTCTTGCTTACTAGTATTTTCTAATTTCATGTGGACAAACATCAAATATTTATTATTAATATACAATGTATATTATTGTCAGATGCTTAAAACTGGTAAAATTTTCCTTAGTTGCAATCCTATTTCTGATTTTTATTTGAGACAGATTCTTTCTCTGCAACTCAGACCAACTTATATCGGGTTGCAACTGTTGGAATTGCCCCTGCCTCAGGTTTTTGAATGTTACTTACAAGCTTACACTTCCACACATGGGTTACTTCCTACTTACTACAATTGAGGAAGTCTGTGCTTGTGAGATGGACAGACGACTAAAGGCTCCTCACACTCCTTAATATCCCCTGCTCATGGCTCTTCAGTTCAGACCTTAAACATTCTCAGTTTATTTTGGTTTCAGATGTTTAGATTCGAGTGGCTTATCCTGCATACACAGAACTGTAACCATTCTTCACTTGAGTCACAGTGTAGAGAAACAAAGGCTTTAGAGTAGCTGATGCTTACTGTAATCTGCATTCAAAAGAAACTCATATGTAGTTCAGTATAAAGAAAGCAGAGATTCCTTTTTCAGTAGCCTTTGTGCTGTCTAGTTTTATATCAATGAGACCAAAGCTAGAGTTATGTGAAAGGAGGAAATCTTATTTGAGAAAATTCCTCCATAAGATCTGGTTGTGAGGAGTTTTCTTAGTGATTGATGGCAGAGGGCCCAGTCCATTGTGGGTGGTTCCATCCCTGGGCTGGGGTCCTGAGTTGTAAAAGAAGGAGGCTGAGCAAGCCATGTTGAGCCAGACAGTAGCACCCTCCTCGGTCTCTGTATCAGCTCCTGCCTTCAGGTTCCTGGCTTGTTTGAGTTCCTGCCTTACTTCCCTCAGTGAAGGCATGCTACCTGAAAATGTTGGCTGAAATAAACTATTTGCTTCAAAAGCTTCCTTGGTCATAGTGTTTTATCACAGATGAAGGGGTTTCTAGAGGTGTCATAGCAGGAAGGAAAAGAACCTTCAAGAATTGAGAATGAAAACTTGGTTCTGACTACATAGTGAACCTGGATCAAACCAGGTAGTCAGATGCCAGCATTTTATTGCCAGCATATTTAAACATAATAGAATATCAATAAAGTTTCCCAGGCATCAATAATTCTGGGTATACAATAAAGCTTAAGATGGAACAATAGAAACTCCTTTGCAAGTACATGTGACCATGAAAGTGTGTTCTCTAACTAGAAGGCCTAGAATCTAGTGTGGTCTCTGGTTGTGACAGCATAGAGGTCTGCAGGGCCTTAAGTACATGTGACATCTCCCCTAAGGATGGGTTCTATTACCTGGGAGCTGCAGGTAGTAGCACAGTGAGGAAGACTCTGGGATAAACATCCTGGGGGAGTTGGGGGAGATCTGCCTCTACTGATAGCAAAAGTGTCACCATGTCATTAATGACATCCACTCTCTGCTCTCTGGGTGGAATGCAGATATATATGTATATAGTGTCTTGTGTATCTCTGGTGCCCCTGCATCCTTAACCTTCTCATTTTTCCAAGTACTTATCTGTGAAAACAAGGACATTTGTGCTCCAACACACAGCAATAGAAATTCTAAGACACTTTTCAAACCCTTTTGTCAAGTAATTTTACCATGGTCCATCCTTGACCAATATACTTTTCTGAGTATTTTCTATGCACTGGAAAACTGAGTATAAGTCTGAACATGCTAGTGCATCATTATTCTCTAACAATCTCTCTGCTTGTGCGGGTTTCTTACCTGAGCCCTATTGCAGTGTCTGTTGATGGAGCGACCCAGCAGCAAACACAGGGACTCTGGGACTGGAAGCACAGGGTGGAGGGGACTCAAGCCTTCAGAAGATTGCATGTGATCCTGTAGAGTGTTTACTCTGGGTTGAGGACTGCTTT
>JAPYYD010004879.1:0-12680 GCA_028551405.1 Uromys caudimaculatus | reverse complement strand
ATTCCACCTCACACCAATCAGAATTGCTAAGATCAAACACAAGTGATAGCAGATGCTAGTCAGGATGTGGAGAAAGATGAACACTTCTCCATTGATGGTTGGATTGCAAACTGGTAAAACCACTCTGGAAATCTGTCTGGTGGTTCCTGAGAAAATTAAGAATAGTTCTACCTGAGGACTCAGATATACCACTCCTGGGCATATATCGAAAAGATGCTCCAACATATAACAAGGACACATGCTCCACTATGTTCATAGCAGCTTTATTTTTAATAGACAGGACCTGGAAACAACCCAGATGTCCCCCAACAGAAGAATGGATATAGAAAATGTGGTACATATACACAAGGGAGCACTACACAGCAATTAAAAACAATACCTTCATGAAATTATCAGGCAAATGGATGGAACTAGAAAATATCATCCTGAGTGAGGTAACCCAGACACAAAAGAACATACATGGTATGTACTCACTACTAAGTGGATATTAGCCCAAAGGCTCACAATGACTATGATGTAACCCACAGACCAGACATGTTCCTGTCAAAGGAAGAACAGGGACAAAAAATTGAACAAAATCTGAAGGAAAGGTCAAGGGGAAACTGCCCCACCTTGGGATCCATCATGTCTTCAGACACCAATCCCAACACTGTAGCCGTGCGTGGTCAATAGGCACTTGATGACAGGAAACTAGTGTGGTGGCTCCTTGGAAGGGCTGGCCAGCACCTAACGAATGTAGATGTGGATGCTTGGAGCCAACCATCAGACTGAGCTCAGGGAATCTGGTCGGGGAGCTGGTGGAAAGACTGCAGGAGCAGAGGGGGATTGCAACCCCATGGAAGAATGACATAGGTTAGCCTGACCACCCATTTCTCCCAAAGTCTAGACCACCAACCAAAGAGTGTACCTGGAGGGATCCATGGCTCCAGATACATATGTATCAAAGGATGGCCTTACCTGACAACAGTGGGAGTGGAGGCCCTTGGTCCCAGGGAGGTTGAATGCCACAGCATAGGGGGATGCTGGAGTGGTGGGGCATGAAAGTGTGGTTGGTGGGAGAGCACCCTCAGATAGGCAAAGGGGAAGAGGTAGGTGGATGTGGGATGGGGGTTGGTGGAGGGGTAACTGGGAAATGGGATACCATTTGAGATGTAAATGAATGGCATTATTAATAATAAAAGAAGGCAAAAAAGAAGTACTACGTTCTCATAGCAACTTGAAGTACTAGAAGGTGCGTATATGAGTCCATGGAATTGCTGGCATATGGAAGCAAAAATTAGAAAATAAAAAGATGATGTCCATGCACATAAAAAGTACTTTGTTTTCCTAACTACTTGAAATTCTAGCTACTCAGAGATAACAGTGCCTAAAGAGAAATTAGAAAGAGCTAGCATCTTACTTAGATGACTTTTAAAACTTTGTAAGAAATTATTTTAATCTTTCTAGTCTGTCACTTTTCCTGCTCTTACATGAAAATAATTACTAAAGACTGCTGTCAGAAAACCACAAGAGCCGTCCCAGCTACCTGTGAAGAACACATTGTGTAAAACCTATGAGGAAACATGCATTTTTGCTTTGAGTTTAGTTTCTGTTTTAAGGAAACAGGGGTTGGGAGTAATGATCTAGGGTTTATAGAGTTTATGTAAATTTAAGAATTTATTTTTTAAAAAATGATTAACAATGACCAAAGCCTTGTGTCTGTATCTTTAGTAAATAAAAGACTAGGTTCAAGATCTCTGGTTTGAAGAAGGTAAAAGAATAAGAAGAATGAAGAAGTGAAAAGGAAATGAAAATAAGGGAGAATGATGAGCATCCTCGGGCAAAGAGAGACCACTTAAACTTACAGCTTGCATCCACTACTGACTCCAAGTCACTATTGAATCAGTGCTGGACCATTTCCTACTTATTCTTGACCCTCCTCACACTGAGGCTAGACCTCAGCAGATGTTTATGTCTTTCAAAGGTAGCACAGAAAGAGAGATTCCTAACTTGAACCTGTTCATTTAAAATCCAGTTTATTTGCCAGAGAACATCCTAATGCTAATGTCTGCTCACAGGACTCAGTATTTCTTTGCCAAATGTGAGCTCACAGATGATTTTTCATCATTTGATTACTCTCCCATAGTAAAGAACTTTCTATCTCACAAAGAAATCTACTCCAAAGTGAAGTATTAATTATAAGAAAGGAATAGAGAAAAGCAGATATTTGCTAAGAAAATATATGCTGAAGATGTTTATATATTTCAAAATAAGTTAATTCCCTTTTCATGAGCATTGACCCCCCTCTTTATTCATTAGAAAGATGTGACCAGGTGAAATTAGTGTACATAAGTTCTCTCTACTACAATATAAAATGTCTTAAGAGTTGGGATCTGTGACTAAATTTGTTCTGATTATTTCTGCCCAGGAGTTAGTATATTAGTTATTGAAAGATCTCCCTTACACTTTTATTCATAGATATCTCTTACATTTACTCTGTTCCCAGACCCCAACTTAGGATCTACTCAGAATTTCTGCAGAAAGCTCTCCTAACCATGTTACACATTTCTGTTCAAGGCAAAATTATTATCCATTGCATTCTTTTGGCACAACGTGTATTGACCAAAATCATACATTTCTTGGCAGTGACAAAATTAATGCCTGAAATTTCAGCTCAGCATTACAGCAAGAAGATTCACAGCAGAGAAGTCTTTATGATGGTGGCCAGGAAGCAGAAGGAAAGCTTACAGGAGGCTATTCCCCGAGCCGACTTATTCTACCCAGTTCTTCAGCATGGTGGATGGTGCCACATATCAGAGAAAGTCTACTGTCATTAGATAATTAGCTCTGGAAATGACCACATGGCTACTCTCACTGGTGTTCTCTTTTAATCTCCCAGACTATTATCAGTTAACAAGGTCCAGAATCAAGATTTACTACCAGAGACTTTCTGTGGATCTATAATGCTTTGTCTTAGATCCTCAGAATGAGTTGTTCTGAGGAAAGTCTTCAGAGTTGGGATCAGAAGAGTCTATCATGGAAGCACAGATACAACCATGCCTTTAACCCCAGAGAAACAGAAAGCCACAACTTGTGCTTTTTTTTTTTTTTACCATGTATCTTTAATTTCAACATTAAAATCAGATCTAAACATGAACAATCTTACCGTATTATATGCAAGTGAAGCAAAGAGCCATGGTGTTGATCTTAAATGGACCTAGTTCTAGAAGTGGCTGCATCTTTACTCACTGTGAGACTCTAAGAAAATTGTTAATCTCTCATAGCATGGATTCCTACATCTCTACAATGCAGTGAAAGTCATGACACACAATAATGTGCAGTAATCACAGGAAGAGGGGCACTACATGCAGAGCTTCCCACTCTGTACAGCAGTTGTAATCTTTATTGCTTACACAGATGAAGATTTTCTGTATGTAAGATATTCTGAACAAGATAAGCATGTAACTTTCAGATTATAAATCGTAAGAATGCCCTGCATAATGCACCCTGGCTCTGTCTAGATAGGCAGGAGTGAGGAGCAAAGCAAAGCCTTGGAGAGAGTAAGACAGGTTCTAAAGGAAAAGATGCTAATTTTGAGAATCAAAGAACTATTATACTTTAGTCAAGCAATACGGGGGAGGAAGAGTGTTCATAACAGAGGAAACAATGTATAAATCAGATTGGAATGAATGCAAAACTGGTGTTTAAGAAAAAGATAAAAGAAAAAAACAGCCTATTGCATCCCAGGCAATGAGGACAACTGGACATTGAGTATTAAATAATGCCTCTTCATACTAAAAATGATGGAAACATTCTACAGAGTGGGTACTGAAAGCAATAGGAGTTGTGTTCATGGCATTCATTGTCAGCAGTGGTGCAGATGTATGTAAGAGAGCACAGGGGCTGCCTATACTATGGTGGCAGTGGGAAATAGTAATTGACATGACAACATTAAGAGAGATTGAAAGAATTTTTCAAGTATAGAATTGGGTGTATGTGTCAGTGTGAAGTAAAGACGCCCTCTGGGTAGTCCAGGCATCATGTCAGGGAGACTGGCTTGCTTACTGTACCTGCTTGATGTATTCTTAACACAGCTGAGGGATTACCTTCAGAGGCTCCATAAAGAAGGTGAAAAAGAGAGAAGCAGAGATGAAATACAGACAATTTCCTTTGCAGAACTTCTGTAGTCCTCCTGTATGAAGAAGCTACGTTGAAGGTTTTTCACCATCATCATCATCCCTTTATTTTATCCCTTTATGCTCAAAAGTCTTTTTCCTATCACATGGTGACCTGTACTCACAGACCATCATTTTGTAATTTAAAAAAGCCTAATGATCCTGAAATATCCTAAGGACAAATAATCCATCATTAATCTGAAGTAAGAATGGGATTTGGTGCAGAGCTTAGGGTGTGAACAGGGATGGAATATTGGGAGACTCTATACTTTTTATGTCTATTCCCCATTCAAGCCTTGACTCTTTGCTTTCTCCTTTAGGGTACCATGATCCTGACCAATCTGACTGGCCTGCATAGGGACCCCAAAGAGTGGGCCACTCCAGATGTCTTTAATCCAGAGCACTTTTTGGAGAATGGAAATTTTAAGAAGAGAGAATCCTTTCTGCCATTCTCAGTGGGTGAGTGGTAATGAGAAAGAAACAAGTCAGAATCCTACCTCATCCTTGTATTCTCTTCTACCTAGGGACCTCTACTCTAATTTCACCATCTCCATATAGCTCCACTCAGTGCAACCAACATCTTGTTTGGGCCATTGTTTAAGAGCCCTCAGTCTATGGTCAGCTAGCCACTAAGCCTATGCCTGAAGTGACAATAAGCAATTTTAGAAGTGTTCAGCTGATATACATGTCCAACAATGGTTGCCAGAAACCAAGAAAATGATGCTCCTATTTTGCATCTATCCCATTAAGGACATGACTCAAATGACCTACTTTAGGTACATAGCCACTTAATTTTCTACCACTTCCCAGTAGTGCCACAGTCAAGATGGTACCTGAATTGGTTCTATTCTATTGGTTTACATCTATTTTATTGATGTGAGAAGATGCCATGACCAAAGCATTTCTTAAAAAAGAAAGCATTTAATTGGAGGTTTGCTTCCAGATCCATAAGATTAGTCCATGATCATTATGGTAAGAAGCAGGCAGGCATGGCACTGGTATATTAACTGAGAGTTTTACGTCTGGATTCACAGGCCAACACCACTCACACTTGAGAGGAAAGAGAGAGAGAGAGAGAGAGAGAGAGAGAGAGAGAGAGAGAGAGAGAGAGAGAAAGAGAGACTGAGACACAGACAGAGAGACAGAGACACAGAGAAATATAGAGAAGGAGATGGAGGGGGAAAGAAAGAGGGATAGGGAAAGAGGGAGAGCAATAGGAAAATGGGGTGGTAGAAAGAGGAAAGAGAGGGAGGGCAAGAGAGGCAGGGCTCTGGTCTGGCTTTTGAAACCCCAAAGCCCACCTTCAGTGACACACCTCCTCCAACATTGCCGTACCTCCTAATTCTTCCCAGGACTATTCCATTCCTTGTTTACTAGTCATTCAAATATATTAGTATATGGGGGCTATTCTCACTCAAACCTCCATGGTAAAATCAAGACTACCCATTACACAGTCTAAGTTTTTAATCACATGCTCCATACAGAAACACAAGTTCCCACCTGCTCAGCCATGCTCAGGAACAAGGAGACAATTTCTCATTGTTGCCAAGTGAGGAAGACTTAGCTTCATGACAAGGAAAGGTTTAGTCCCAGTCACAGAAGTAGTGGTCCACAGGTCATGGCACTAATCCTGCGTCCTAACGTTGTATATCATGATATATGTATACTTTCAGTAGAATCTTGGGAATTTCATGTTATTTATAACTGGTAAGAGGAGAAACTTAAACAGAACACAGATAATCAAAACACAGTATCAAAAAATACAGATGTAACATAAGATACTGGCATCACAGACATACATATACAATTCACCTCTTCTGGTTTGCTTTCATGCTATTTCCTCAAGAACCTGTATTAGGGAGAAAACAAAGTCTGCATCTATCAGAAAATGCTAGAATGTTTAATGTAATTGAAACCAATGAAGCTTCTTTTGCATTAACCTACAGAGAAGGACACATGCTATCTTTCCTGCTACTATGTCCTTGTTGGAAATCTTATGAGGACAGTGAAAGAGATGTTCAAATATTAGTAAGAATATTATCTTAATACTGGTCTAAGTATGTTTGTTATAGTCTTTATAAATTTTTGTTTTTAATTTTCCACTTTTTTTTCAGTCAAAGAATGTATTAGTTTAGAAGAAAGAAAGTACATGAAGGCAGAGTAGATAGCTCACTTGTTAAACGGCTTTCCTTGCAAGCATAGAACTTAATATGACCTCTATAACTCACATAAAAAAAGAAGTGGAACATAGTAGCATGTGGTTATAATTCTAGCACTTGAAAGACGTTTCTCTATGGTATCAGTGACCAGGATAACTTGGAAGGTTCCAAACAGTTAGAACCCTATCTTTACAAGGTAGTGGGTATGGCATTTGAGTATCAGCATCTTTCTCTGTCCTCAGGAATTCACATTCATATATGCTCATGTGTATACAAGATGAGCACACATATGCACAAACACATCCACACAAACAGGGTCTTAAACGATGGGACTGAGATTGGATAGAGTGTTGCAGTGCTGTTAAGATACTTGATAAGGATGTCCACTGAGGAAGAGAACAATGGAATGCTAGGTCATGAGTGACTACCCATATGAACCCAGATATTAAATAGAGAGACTGACGAGAAGACAGGTACAGAAATGTAGACAAACATAAATACAGATGTTTATACAAACACTTTGATGAATATACAGTGTGCATGTGTTTATAGTGTGAGGTGACCTACAGCAGTGGCTCCCAGAATTATGAGAATGCTCCACAATCAGGTTTAACCTTCTACAGATCATTATTCAATGCAAAGCATCAGGATATGGGAAAATAGCAACTTTCTGTGCTGGCAAATGAAAGAACAGGTTTGAAACATGTTGTGGTTGCAAAGGTCTGGCAATACCAATGTGACTCAGATTCTGATAGCTAAATCAAGAGTTTAGACATAGTCAACTGGACACAAAGCCAAGATTTCAGGTCAGGATTTGCAGTAAGAAGGTAGGGAAATTAGTGCCAAGATTCCCCAAAGTCAACTGAGAATGTGACTTATCTTTCTCTTTTGATCCTCAGGAAAGAGAGCTTGCCCTGGAGAAAAACTGGCCATGTCTGAGCTGTTCATTTTCTTCACTGCTCTAATGCAAAATTTTACCTTCAAGCCCCCAATCAATGAGAAGCTGAGCCTGAAGTTCAGAATGGGCCTCGCCCTTTCCCCAGTCAGCTACCGTGTCTGTCCTGTCCCTAGACAGTGATGCAGGAGAAGGAAAGAGAAGAGAGAACAGGAAGACATGGTGTGTGCCCTGAAGCTTCTGAGCCTTGCTCACATAAAAGGAGAAAGATGTCACAAAATGAAATTGATTCAAGAAATGTAGAAATTGGGCTAAGAAATTGAATCAAATTTGTGGATTCTGGCCCCTTAATTTGGCAGTGGGCGAATCATTTATGAGCTCAATAGCATACCTTTTCATCTAGAAGCTTTAAGGAGAAGAGTGATTTCCCCTATAAAGAAAATGTATTAAATTGAATTTAAAAGAAATTAAATTTTCAAAATAAATTTTAATTATTAATGAAATTTAGACAGGCTAAGTGTATCATGAGTCACATTCTCAAGTAGTGAGCCATCACTGTGCCTAATTCTTATTTTGATAGAATTGGACTTGCTTCTGGTCCATTAAAATGTTTGCCTAAAGTGTTGCAAAGAGAGAATATAAGAATCAAAACTGAGTTTCTGATTGCATGCACAGAAATAAACCATGAATACTCTCCCATATGACAGTTCTTTTATTAACGTATGTAGTTCTACTTCCAAATAGTCCTGGAAACCAGTAGAGCAGGTATGCCTACTCACAGGTAGGCAAAGTGAGTGGAATAAAATCAGTTTCCTTTTTTATTTTAATTCTATTGGTTCATTGTGAATTTCATGTATTGCAGCCAATCCCACTCATCTCCCCCTTACCTTGTACCCAGTCTCCACCCTTGTATTCTACCCACCAACAGAAAAAATCCCCTTGTGAAAGTCTTAGTGTGTCACAATGCATCCCTCAGTATCCACTTTTGCCCATGTATCTTTCCTTACAAATGTTTATTGCAATGAGACATTGGTATAGTAGGCGGCCTCTGGCTTCTCCTACACTGCTGTCAATACTGGAACCTCACTGGGTCTCCTGTCAGATATCCTGTTGTTGCCCTGTCATTCAGATCCTATTGATTTGGATTTGGAGGACCTGCCCCTTCATGTACTACAGCAGTTCATTGATGGGGTAGAGACATTGGAACTAGCCAGCCAAAAGCCCTGGATATGAGCCTGGGAGCCTGATCAGTGCACCAGTTCTCTTATACCCACACCACTGGGATGTGATCCCCTGCCTGCCCAGGCTGGGATATCCAATGTCTCAGCCAATAAGGGGCATAGAGCTCTCCTGCCTGATAACCTTTGTGTTCCCTCAACCTTGTCCACACTATCAGAGCAAGTTCTACTGTGCTTCCCAGTGGAGGTACAGGGCCATGCTCCCAAGTACTTCAGTGGGGGAGATGTTGAACTGATTCTTCTGCTCCCATGGCCCATTGAACTGACTCACCAGCAACCTCAACAACTAGGGCCAGCTCTACCCTGTTGCCTACAGGAGGTATAGAGAGCACTCTACCAAGTTTTGCAGCAAGTGAGGGACAAGACCTGTTCTCGTGCTGTCACGACTCAGGAGGATGAGGGTCTCTCTTCCTCATCCTCTATAACACATAGTTGACAAGAGCCAGGCTGACTCTCCAGAGCTCAAGCACTCAGGCCTCACTGAGGAAATTACTTGCAAGCCCCATGTTGAGCACAGGCTCTACTATGTTGACCAGGCAAGGGACAGAGCCAGTCATCTTGATGTTTCAGAAGATGAAGGGCAGGGACAGGTCTCCTGCTCTCAAGACCCCAGGACCAGCTCTCACTCAGACCATAGGTATCAAAAATAGTTTCCTTTTATATGTTGTAGTTTGACCTTGAACTTAGGACTAGGTCATATGTAGTCACAGATAAGCAAAACCTGGAAGCAAGTTTAGAAAGCAAATTGTAATTCAAGAGCTCTGGTAGGCCTGAGCATGACAAATATGGCAGGCCTTTTCCTTCCCCATTCCCTCTGCCTGGTGTTTACTTCTAGCAGAGGGGGGAGCTTTCTCTGTGTGGGCAGGGCTGGTGGGGGAGGTGGAAAAGAGGGCAGAAAAGGTTTCCTAGCTTGAGCAGGGTCTAAGCAAGGGTTCCAGCCTAACATCCTGACTTCTTTGTGTATAGAGACTTTGATTCAGATCTGGATACTTCCTGCTGAAATTAGACACATGAAATGGGAAAATCTGGAGTACATGGTGAAAGACCCAAGCCCATAATAAGGAAGTTAGATCCCCCTTAGCAAAATTAAAGCCAGAGATAATATAGCCATATTCCACCACCTAATGGCTAACCTACATCCTTTGTCCCAGGAAATTAGCTAACCGCAGGATTGTTATCACAACCATCCACATCTTTTGTCCCAGGAAATAGCTAACAGCAGGACTGTTATAGCAACTGCCTAATGCCTAACCTACACCTTTTGTCTCAGGAAATAGCTAACCGCAGTAATGATGACCTTAGGACGTTCTATACCTTCCCATGACACATAGAATCTCCTTGCTTTATGGCTTTTTCTTTAAATACCCCCAACTTCAGCTGCTCAGGCTTGAACTCCTCTGCCTCTGTATAGGTTACGAGCTCAACCCCAGTGCACTGTTCCCCCCCACAAATAAACCTCCTATGATTGCAGCAAGGACAGTCTTTTGTGAGTTCTTGGGGGGTCATGCCATCCCGAGACTTGAGTGAGGGTCTCCCCAGCTCGGAGGTCTTTCATTTGGGGGCCTGTCTGGAATTTGCGACCACCCTCATCTCCAAAAACTTACTTGGAGGTGAGATTCAGTTTGTGTTCTTGTTAGTCTGTGCTGGCTGAAGTCTGAATCTGTATTTTCGGTTTGTGTGCAGTCTGGTTTACAGTCGCTCTCACCTCCATGAGGGGACGACGATCTCCCAGTCTCGGGTAGAGGCTGGGGGCATGATCGGCCAACGGGTTAGGGGATCACCGACTGTCACCCTGGCAAACGTCCCAGGAGGTATGGAGGGACCCCAAGGACGCCTGGGAGATTCCTGTCGGGGTGCCGGAGAGGACGCGGTCCTCCTAGCCGTCTGGTTTTCTGAATGGGTTTTGCTTGTCTCGGTGGAAACGGGCCTTTGTTGGTCTTTGTCTGTGTGTCTTTTGTTTCTGTTTTGTCTTACTTGTGACTCTGACAATGGGACAGGTGATAGCGACTCCTCTGAGTCTGACTTTGAAACACTGGACTGAGATTAAGGTTAGGGCACTCTTGACTTAACTATCATCCTTGGCATTAAGGCTATTGTTCTTCAGGAGGGACCAGAGTCCTACCCGGACCAGGTGCCCTACGTCTTTGTCTGGGAGGATCTTGCACAAAATCCTTCTCCATGGCTCAAACCTTGGGCACAGAAACAAAAGCCAGGCTCCCGAGTCCTGGCTCTCAGAGAATCGGAACACAAACCGAAAGTAGAAACTCCGAAGCCTGTGACTCCGCCTGAGAATCAGCCTTCAGCTCCTCCTAAGATCTATCCCGAGATCAAGGTGCCGCCCAAATGGCCCACCTCTTCCTCCCCCTTACGCCCTACCTCAGATGCTGGGTCCCGGAGCCAGTGGTGGTACGGAGGGTGGACTGGCCTCCAGAACCTGAAGTCGGCACGCCCAGCGTCCTGCACAGGGCCCTGGAGGGCTGGACTCCACCACAGCGTTGCCTCTTCGTGTTTGCGGGTCCCCGGTTGAATACCCACAACTCCAACCCTTCCAATACTGGCCATTCTCCTCTGCTGATCTTTATAATTGGAAGACTAACCACCCTTCTTTTTCAGACAATCCTGCCAGCCTAACAGGACTGGTGGAGTCCCTAATGTTTTCCCACCAGCCTACTTGGGATGATTGCCAGCAGCTCTTGCAGGTTCTCTTTACTACTGAAAAGAAAGAGAGGATTTTCCTGGAAGCTCATAAAAAAATGTTCCAGGAGTAGATGGGACCCTGACCAACCTCCCGAATTTGATAGATGCTGGAGTTCCCCTGAACCACCCTACTTGGGACTTCAACACAGCAGAAGGTAGGGAGCGGCTGACAGTCTACCACCAGGCTCTTGTGGCAGGTCTCAAAGGGACTGCCAGACGCCCCACCAATTTGGCCAAGGTAAGAGAATTCTTCCAAGGACCAGCCAAATCCCCATCTGTGTTTCTAGAATGTTTGATGGAGGCCTATAGGCGTTATACCCCTTTTAATCCAACTTCTGAGGGTCATCAGGCAGCAGTAGCCATGGCCTTCATAGGGCAATCAGCATCAGACATTCAGAGAAAGCTACAGAGTCTAGAAGGACTGCAGACCAGGATTTGGTTAAGGAAGCAGAGAAAGTGTTTCATAAAAGGGAGATGGAAGAAGAAAGGAAAGAGAGGGAGAGGCGGGAAGCAGAAGAGAGGGAGAACCGGAGGGATCGTAGACAAGAGAGAAATCTGACTAGGATTTTGGCTGCAGTGGTAGGAGAAAAAGAAAAGACAGGATTTAGACAGACAGGGGACCTGGGCAACAGAAGACCTTGGCTGAGAGAAGGAGGGCAACGCTAGCTGCCCCACTGTACCCCCTAACTAAAGAGGAGGGAGTGTTCATGTGGACTCCAGACCATCTTATGGCTTTTGAAACAACCAAAAAGGTCCTTTTGACAGTACCTGCCCTAGCCCTGCCTGACTTGATGAAAGGGCTGGGGTTGTGAGAGGGGTCCTGACCCAGACCCTGGGAACTTGGAAGAGACCCATGGCTTATCTGTATAAAAACTGGACCTGGTCACAAGCCGGTGGCCTATCTGTCTAAAAGCCATCGCTACGGTAGCCCTACTCCTCAAAGATGCGGATAAGCTCACTCTGGGGCAACAGACCACTCTGATAGTGCCCCACGCTCTTGAAAGCATCATCAGACAGCCCCCCCTCCAGACCTCTGGATGGCCAACGCCCGGGTGACACATTACCAGAGCCTCCTGTTGACTGAGTGACCTTTGCTCCCCCTGCTGTCCTCAATCCCGCTACCTTGCTGCCAGAGGCTGACTTATCCCAGCCTACTCATCACTGTGCTGACATCCTGGCAGAAGAAACTGGCACCCGAAATGACCTCAAGGATCAGCCCTTTCCTGGAAGTCGCAACTGGTATACCGATGGCATCAACTTCATCGTCAAAGGTAAGTGGAAGGCCGGGGCAGCAGTGGTGGATGGAAAACAAGTAATCTGGGCCAGTAGCCTTCCCGAAGGGACTTCGGCCCAAAAAGCTGAACTTGTGGCTCTAATACAAGCTTTACGGATCGCTGAGGGGGAGGCTATCAACATCTACACTGACAGCAGGAACAAAGAATTTAAAAGACATTGTGAAGTCCTCTGACTACCATGTTATTGGACTTTCATATCTGGCACAAGAAGTGGTCAAAAGATGTGAGGCATGTACTCTGAC